>JANRMT010062846.1:20221049-20248431 GCA_026402145.1 Polypterus bichir lapradei | reverse complement strand
TATTGCTTCTCAATGGAGACTCCGTCGTTAAAGCGCAACGTCGTTATTCGGATCATTGGATGCTCCGTCGTTAAAGCGTGAAGTCGTTAGTCGGGGCATTGTTAATCGAGTCATAACTGTAATTGTTTAAGTGAAAAAAAAAAGTGAAAATATTATGAAGCATAATTGAAGCATTTAATTGTTTAGGTCATTCTGAATTAAGTTTCTCTACTTTAGAGACTTACCATTTTGGGTGTTTGGAAGGAATGGAATTTGATTCTTGCATTTATTCCTTCCTATAGTATGTGGTGTAGATCCTTATATTTAGTTTTCTATCATTTCCGCCACCATTTTCGTTTTGGAAGGCCTCACTATATGGATTTCCTGACGGTAGGATGCTGACTCATTATTAGGGGTAGAGTTATGGGGTCGAAATACCTCATTCCACTTAAACTCCGAACTTGTAATTTCTGACTTCTGACTCGGAGAATCAAAAGAAAATGCAATGCCGAACTCAGAATTCCTACTTGAATATGCCCGACTTCAGATTTTAATGTCAATCTAAAATGGCAATGTATACCGTGATCAGGAAGTATGGTAACACTTTAAAGGTTTAATTTGTTTATTAGAAGAGTTTACTTTAAATGAGTCAAATCATCCATTCATTATCCAACCCACTATATCCTAACTACAGGGTCATGGGGGTCTGCTGGAGCCAATCCCAGCCAACACAGGGTGCAAGGCAGGAAACAAACCCCGGGAAGGGCGCCAGCCCACCGCAGGGCACGCACACATACACATCCACACAACAAGCACACACTAGGGACAATTTAGAATTGCCAATGCACCTAACTTGCATGTCTTTGGACTGTGGGAGAAAACCCACGCAGACACGGGGAGAACATGCAAACTCCACGCAGGGAGGAACCGGGAAATGAACCCGGGTCTCCTAACTGAGAGGCAGCAGCGCTACCACTGCACCACCATGCCGCCCTGAGTCAAATCAATTCATAATAATGAATATCGAGAAGGTAAACAATAACGTTGCCAGAATGAATAGTAACGGACTAACTGGTGTTAGGATGATATGCGCTGCTGTTTGTACATTGTGCTCAATGATTGCTTTGTCCAGTTTTTTTTTAATTGCAGCTTCCAAGCAGACATACTTCTGTTTATCATTGCCAAGAGCTTAAAAATCTTTTTTTAAATGTGACCACATATTTTTTGCGCCTTTCTTGCTCTTCTGTTTCTTCTTTGATCTGGACTATAGACCTATTAGTTAGTGTTTGATTAGCTTTCATGGGGGCATCCATATTTAATTTTCCACTTGGGTACTGTGAGGTGTGAATGTTACAAATGAAGCAATTTCAACTTCCAATCTCACCATACCTGCCATATGATGAACACAGAATGACAATGTATTGGGTTAAAAGGTTGTTCTCATATGTAAGTTCACTATCCGAGTTTGCAGACCCAAAAATCCTTTTGCGCTTCTTGTTTTGCTGTTTTCTACTTTGATCTACTGGCATTGGACTTTACAACTCTCATTTTTGCTTTGCGCCTTCCCCGACCATAACCTATCGTCTGTGGGGGAGGAGTGAAAGCTTTAGATTCGTAAAAAGTTTCGATCTCTGTTTTTCGATGGATCTTGACATTTTAGGGTCCCCTAATACCGAAAACATCAATATCTCGATGATGGGTGTGTGTCTGTCTGTGTATCACAGTTTCTTGAGGACAGTCTAGAGCTAAAACATCTGGATGGAAAAATATCAGACACAAAACTTAAGCCTGTTATGAGATGATGATGTGCTGATTAGTTTTTGAGCCAAATCGTGCAAGAGAATGAGGCACTCTAAAGGAACCCTCAAATACCGTAATTCTGCAATTATGAATTCTTCTTGTCAATTACTATTATAATGACCTATTTTATGATCAGAAAGATCAGCATCAGAGCAGTAAATAATGATTGAGATGTTATTGAATAGTTCTGGTAACTTGGTTCCTAGGGTGCAAAACCTACTGACGCTCACTTCCGAATTTTTTACTTTATTTTTGTCTCACAATTTGGCTACTTTATTACATGCTCTAAATCACTCGTTTTGACCCTTGCTTTGTTTCCGAGTTGAGCCAGTCCCCTGACCTGTCTCTGGGAGAGAATAAAGGGAACCATCAAGGGGTAACATAGCTTGCTGTAAATGAAGTGTCTTGAATGCAAAAGAAATATATAGCATTTGTTTTAGAAATAGGATACAGAGACTGCTGAAAGGGTTGAGTAAAGCTACAGAGTGTTCTAGCCTGGTGGCTTAAGAAATTGTCCAATGTCATGTGTCCAGTAAGACCTGACAGTTGTCACATGCAGTTTTCCATAAAACAATAAGAGATGAACTGAAGAGATATTTAAGGAGAAGAATGTAGTAGAATGAGACTTTTATTTTGGGTCTGTAAGCTGGTTATGCTCTCTGCTGAAAACATCTTTGAACATATCAGAGTAAATATTCAGGTGGCGTAAGCCAATGAATCAATCGGAATAAATGTCAGGATTAATTCAGCACTATTATGTAAATTCAGTTATCAGTAAGCATGAGCTTCTGTCTTTATTCTGAGACCATTTGTTGACCCATCTGCTCAGGGAACTGCAGACTGCTGAAACAGGGAGCTCCCTCTTCATGAAGAGAAATTAAAATTGCATGAACAAATCTCCTCCTGCCTGGTTCTTGACTCAAACCTTTTCTAGGGACAAATTTCTTTCTTTAATATATTTCCACCTTATTTCTTCCACACACCCTTGATTTATTATTTCATGTAGCACAATAGAGCTAAGACAATCTGTAACCAAGAAGTCAGCAATTTGATACATAATAGGCGAAACTAAAATCAGGAACTGCTTGCTGTGACCTTTTGTGGTTGTGCGAGGTATTACACTGAATCCAGATAAATGTTGGGGCAGCAACTGGGTCATCTCATTTAATCAACAAAACAAAAACAAACTGAGACAGCCCTCAATGGCTCATATAAATCAGATAAAGTGTCGTTTCAGCAGTCTCGCAACGCCTTTTGGATCTGGATTGGAGCTCTGCCACTCTCAAGCGTCCGTCCACAATGCAACACTACCTTCTGTAAGTGTCTCTCATATATTGTCCTCCAAAAGAAAGGGGCGGAGTCAGTTGCCCTCATTGGGTGTCTTTTCTGTGCTGTGGGGACAAAAAGAGATGATACCATTAGTGACAGTGCGCTCTCTCATCCTGGGGTGGTATTGCTTACCAAGGATGAGCCAGGAGAGTGATCTTCAGACGCTTTATATTCTTGACCCCGTGATGTCACTTCTGCTCACTGCCGGGTCATTCCACTAGCAATGTGGCAAGAATTGCTCCGCAAACTTGGCAGCCTCCATGATGAACAAAATGATGTTGCAGAAAAGATGGTAAAATAACACTTTCTCAGTGCAAACTACTTTTTCAATCCAGAATGCTAGGGTTACAAAATAACTTAATATTTTCATAAAACACTTAAGAGAAGGCACACAAATATATGGAAAATGCAAACCATAAAAGTGTGTAGACTTTCGGTTTGAACTTGAACTTTATTTGTTGCCAGACAACAGGAATTTCTCTTGGGGTAAAAAGGTAAATAAAATTAAACAACACAATGCACAATATTTGGCCCCATTGCAACTCTTTATAGAGTAGTAGTGGAACATACGCTCAGTGCTGGTCAAAGCCCAAATGGAGCTTTAGACAGTGTCTGGAGTGCATGATCCTTGAGTTTCATAAATGGTATCCAATATTATTAGACTTCAAGGACAAGGGTGGTCCCACTCGGTGTCCAGATCAAGAGCCCCTTCAGAAACCAGCACAAACTACTCAGTATCTTAGACGCACACCCCTTAACTTTCATTAACAGCACCCCTTGGATGATGGCCACCTTTGTTGCCTAATGGATTAGCATGTAAAAAGCACTACAGTAATGTGGAATTGCACTCCTGCCCAGTGTTGTTTGCATGTTCTACCTACCCATGTCTGAAGGTTTTGTGTATGTTAGATGGCTCCAAACTGTCCTTTTTGGATGTGCCCTGTGATGGACTAGAGCTGCTGCTGGGACAGTCACCAACATCCTTCAGCTCTGAAGTGGATTATTAAGGTTTTTGATTGATTGCAGCATCATAAAAACCCAATTGAATCTTCCATCCATTGTTCAATCCTGTTTTTATTTTTAATGACGAGTTTGTGCAGAACCACAGCCTGTCAAAGCTGCTTCTGGCTCCAGGCAGCTCAGTGCAGGTGAGTGCAGGACACACTCATTCATACTTAACTCACTCATATTGTGACAATTTCACATCCTAATTGAACACCCACATTGCATTGTTAGGTTGTAGCAGCAAACCAGAATAACCGTAGATATCTCTCATAAATAGGGATAATAATTATAATTGAGCTCTCATACCAAATAAGTAGACTATGGAAATATATAAAAAAAAAAAAACAGAAAGACTACAAAGTTATTAACTGGGAAAACAATGGAAATCATAACAAAATATGAGACTAATAAAGAGCAAAATTCTACACAATGAAGGAAGGAAGAAACAACAGCAGCCACAATAGACACGAAAACAATAATTAGGAAAAGGAAGACAGGCATATTCCCATATAAAAGCTGGGCCATTCAGTCGGCACGAGGGGCTCTCTGTGTCAATGAGAGGATTTCCCACGTGGTCTTCAGGAGAGCACCGAGTTCAAGGTCATCAGGCCCTTCTTTAGGCCTAGTGGTGATGTATCCCCAGCTAGGAACTCTATTCAGATGAAAGCAAGGGGGAGCTGGTGGGGACTTGGACTTTGTATTTGTCTGCAGATCAGATGATGTCACTGGCTCATGAAAAAAAAAAAAAAAAACGCTTCCTCCATGACTTCCCCTTCAGGTCAGGTTACTTCCTCTTTAGAAGTGAAAAAGAGACCATCAAGTGAATTGTGGAACATACAAAAAAGCAGAAGCAGGAAGTCACAAGCTGGAAGCCGCACTGGATTGTTTATCACAACAGAGTATGAAAAGCTTTCAGAAAAATGTGTTTACTGGATAGAATTGTGGATATGAAAGCTGGGATGAGGATGCAGAGCTTAGATTCAATGCTGCCAGCTTACCCCAGCCCACTCCTCCTTAATAGTTAAAGATTTAAACAACAAAGCCAAACTGGCACATATACTGAATCTATCTAATTTCTTTTAAGAGATTTGTGAGCATCAAAAAAGTGCTCTAATAGTGCGGTGTTTTTATGTGACATGAACTAATCTTCACTATGTAAGGCATCTCTTTCAGCAAATAGTTGGTCCTGCATTCAAGCTGAATCTGTGTGCGGGAAGGATGGTAATAAAAACATGCAGATAGAAAGACAGAGGCTGCCAATCCATGCTTCACTCCACTTAGTTTTTGATCCCGCGTTTTCCTTTATACGGTGGCAGAAGCTGAAATCTCTCCCACCAGCACTGTGAGAAGGTAGAAGCCATCTCTAGAGGGAACAGCAGTCCGAGTATGTCAACAGAGCTGCAATCGTGATATGTGTTTTTATAGCACTTTTCACACTGGTTGTTCTTCTTAGAAGGTTGAACAAACCACTTAGCGATAAGCTTTTGATGTGTGTAGTGAAACACACTAAAAGGAGGCAAGTGAAAGTCACAAATGTAATGTAGAGCACAGGGCTTGGTGAATTAATGAAAGTGACAACAAGTTCAGACTGCCATGAATTATGGAGAAAAACAAAAACATGCAAAACCACAGAGCCTTATGCAGGCAGGCTGTTGGGTAGACATGAACCTCCCCTAAAAGGAGTTAACAATGCAGGCGACTGTTCAGGATGATGACCACATTATGGTGGACACATACAGTATGAACTGGTAGAACAAGTCCACATATGAAAAAGCACATTACCAAAGGTAAAGTGACAGACAAGAGATGGAAAAACAACAATTGGCAAAAGTGATAGCCCTCATCACCACCATCATCACCTGTTTAACAGCCATTTTCTGGGTTGACCTAGATTAGCTGGTTGCCCCAAAGCTTTTACCTGCTCTTCCAGTGTTTCTTGGCATCCTTTGGGGTGAGAATTATTCTTTTTATGTCGTCTCCACCTCTAATCACATATTATTTGCCCTTCTTCTTGGACTCATCACCTCCACCACCATCTGGGTGCACCTCTTCACTCCATCATCCTCCACTTTTTGGTTCACATGCTCAAACCATCTCAATACATTTCTCTTTAACACAAAACCTACATACCATGACTTTTCCACAATTATGTTTTCATCTATTCCACTCACTCCATGACACTCCACATGTCCACTTTATCATTTAAATCCTCATCTTTTCCAGCTTTACTTCAAGGTCTACTTTCATCTGCTATGCCTCAGTCCCATAGACCATAATACTCCTCACTCAGCTATCATGAAAAATAGTATTTGATGGATAGATAGATAGATGTCCAAGGCACTATATAACAGATAGATAGAAGTGCAGGGCACTATATAACAGATAGATATAAAAGGCACCATATAATAGATAGATAGATGGATGTGAAAGCCACTATACGTGAGATAGATAGATGTTTATATTTCATGTATTGATTAAAGCAGCGGTGGGCTGGCGCCCTGCCCGGGATTTGTTTCCTGCCTTGCGCACTGTGTTGGCTGGGATTGGCTCCAGCAGACCACCATGAACCTGTAGTTAGGATGTAGCGGGTTGGATAATGGATGGATGGATGGATTAAAGCTGCGGTGGGCTGGCGCCCTGCCCGGGGTTTGTTTCCTGCCCTGTGCCCTGTGTTGACTGGGATTGGCTCCAGCAGACCCCCGTGACCCTGTAGTTAGGATATAGAGGGTTGGATAATGGATGGATGGATGGATAATTAATGCTTGGCTTATTGTTTGCTAAATTTTGCTGCTTACTGATTTTAGTTATCTGCTCTGCCTCCTTTATGTGATGCCTAAGGAGAGGGTGCCACCTAATCATAGAGTTTTGGAATATTATGGATTCAGGAACTTTGATTCAGCAATTTCAGTTTTGACCCCTTATTTGATTAAGGTATTGTTTTTGTTTTAGTGCTATTGCTGTTATTTGCTTTACAATTAACTTTTTATACAAAACCCTCTTGTGCCCTTTTGTTCCCCCTTTTCTATATGTTTGTCCAATCCTTTTTGCGTTCTTAAATACATCCTTTAAATACTAAAGAAACTTTGCTATGTTGTTTCAGGACCAGAGGTATCCAGTTTCCCTTTCCTTAATTTTGAACTTTTCTTATTTTTAACTTTTGCCCAATTTTTGGGACTGTGCAGGTTGTAAAGGTTGCCTTTTGAGTTTGGGGCTAGGCTGCCTGGACTGTGGCCTATCTAGTGGGCTCAGATCCGTAAAGCAGGCAGGTCTGGCCTTTTGTGTATGTTTATTATTATTTGTTTATTTTTTTTTTTGATGTCTGCTCGCCTTTTTATACTTTGTTGTGACAATAATCACAAAAATATTATAACAGGCCACTATCATCACCTGGAATATATTTTTAATTGTTTGCTGTTTTCCATTTGGTCTCTAAAAACAATTGAAACTTTGGTTTGGATGATTGAGGTGAAGGATAGTTGGTAGACACATTGGTTTATTGTATTTAATACACTTTTAATGGTGTTAGTAAGTAAATACACTCTCCCATGATGCCATCTTGTTTATGTTATAAGTACCGCTGTCTTGAGACATTCATGGGGTGCCGGGTTACATCTCCCAGAAGTTGTGTTAAGTAACCTCATCAGTGTGATGACTCATAAGCTGGCAACACGAAGTGTTCATTATCAAAGATTGCGGATATAATCCAATACCTCTCGATTTTGTTATACCAGAATATCTGGCTTTGAACTTAACTCTCATTCTCAACTAATATGTACGTCTAATATTTTGGTTTTTGCTCAATTCACTATTTCTGACATTCTAAGATTCTCTACTTGCGATTTTTGTCTTACATCCGTACGTCTTACTGGTTTCAACCTTGGCAAGTTAAATTTTATGATCCGTCTTCCAATTCATTCTTCATTTAAAATGACACTTTACAAATGTCTGAGCAGAGACACCACAAGAATTTTAAATAACGGCCATGAGGTGGCATGTAAGTCAAATACCAAGCTGAATCTAAAACTGTGAGTCTATCCTATCTTTCTGCAATACCAAAATATCAAACCAAAATTGCACTTGTGGAGTCAGAGTCAGGGATCTAGTAAACACAGAATCCATTTGTAAGACACACCACCGTGAAAGACTTTATTGACCCATAATGCCCAGAAATTAAAAAGAAAGCAAATCATAACAACAAAGCAAACCTAAGTAAGACAAAACCCTACATACACGATAAAATACAAGGAATCCAACTTTGAAGAGTCCACACGAATGTAATGGAGTGACCGACAATGTGAGATGACAACTAAGTAGAATTAGGACCAGCATACTGTAGCTCAGTGTTTCTCAAACTGTGGTGCGGACCTTCCTAGGGGGATACAAAGTAACAAAAAGGGGGGTGCGAAGATGTGAAAAAAAGAAAATAAGAATCAAAAATATGAAAAATACATCTATTGAAACCAAAACAAATTAACTTAAACTACATTCTGACACTAGAAAAATAAATATAGAGTTAGATAAATGTTGATAAAAGTTAAGTAGGTATAATAATATATGCATCTATGATATATCATTAATTTAAAAAGAACAAATTGGTATTCGTGGGCTCCTTTCAAAAAAACATAAGAGGGGGCGAAATTAAAACTGTTATGAAAACTTGCATCGCAAATACATAAAGGTTGAGAAATGCTGCTGTAGCTGATACAGAAGGACCATTGAAGATGAAAAATCAAAACACTGAAGGGGCTTCACAAACAGGCTGAGGGGAAGACTGATGACTCGGAACTTTCTTTTCTTTTTAGTCATTCTGGTGTATATATAAATTTATTTATTTTTTGAGATTCTGTAAAAAGCCAAATTTCCCCTTAGGGACAAGTAAAGTACTATCTAACTATCTATCTCTCTCCCATAATGCTAAGTGAGTGGCATATCAGGCCTTTGGAACACAGAGATGTCAGGCTTCTGAGGACCTCTGATATCTGGCAGGTTAGTTTGAGACAAGAAGGGATGAAAGGCAATGTGAAGTGTTGGAACTCAGTGGTATGTGAGTTGGTGGGAGAGTTGAAGGAGAATTTAGAATCTGAACTTGGCCTAACACAATTAACAGCACTATTTGGAACTTACATGTGGTTGATGGTTCAAATAGGGAAGCCTTAGCAGAGTGAAGCAGACCACCTTGATTTGATTTCCCTTCAGCCACATTTGTAATGCTGACACTGAAGGCGAATACTTTACAATGGCCCACGCATCATTCCTAACTTTAGAGCTCCTGTGACTAAAGGCTCAACTGTGAATAATGAATGTATTCTTTATATAATAGATTGTGGTCATGGTAAACTCTGATGTGTGAAAACCCCAAATGGAGCTGGCATACTTAAAGAGAAAAAAGTCATTAAAAAATAACATCTTTTATTAGGTCAGATAAGCTCCAGGATTATCTGGAATTTATGAGTATAACTCATCATAATTCGCTTGTAATGATCAGGAAACAAATCAGCAAAACATCCCACAAGAAACAGATTTTGTTTGTACAAAATATGAAAAAAAAAGAAACTATAGTCCTTTTTTGGTAAATACTCAATCCCAAAACATAAACAATTCCTGTTTGTTCTGAAGTCTCATATGGTAGCTTGTTTGACGAATTCTGCTTCTCACTGCATATCAATGTAATCTGATGGCCCCTTTTGTTCAAAAGAAAAACCCATATGACAACATGCTAGAGAACCCTTGCATCTCAACGTACACAGTCCTACCATATAACTATAATAATCAGGCAAACGCATTACTGGATTCTTTCAAGCCCTTCCTCAGGGTAAACTAAAATGATATATTCATGTTATTAACTATTTACACACGTTTCCCCATAAATAAGGGGTTACTAAAGCAACACAAACTTACTTAGAAAGAAAGCCGTAAACAACTCACCTACCACCATCTCATTCACACCAAACAACGTGTTTCTGTTATGAGCAAGAGAATTATAATAAACAGATGAGGGTCTCCAACTCATTAAAGCCAGCTGGGTTATTTTTCTCAATTTCAAAATTCGATCAGCTTCCTATTGCATTAGATGCTTTTCCAAATCACCTCCATTTGATCATTTTCTAACAATTTCTAATGCTGCACTACAATGTTTTCACTTGCATGAAAACGATCTAATTCCACACTAGCATTCCACACGGTTTACGAAATTATCTCCATCCACACTGAAAACGGAAAACACGCATGACGTAGCTTTTCACCTGGGCTTGCGCGCATTGGTGGAATAATCCTTGAAGAGATGGTAATGCCTCTGTCCTCAGGATTTATCGCGAAAACTGTAGCACCTGGTAAATTACAGTATTTGCCTTTTTCGCATGTATGCTGTACTCAATTTGTACAAAATGTAATTTAGATGCATACATGTAAGTGACACAACGAGCACCATGGAAAGCAGCTCCTCTATATCTCCGCAAGGGCTAGTGTAGCCAGCACTATTTAAATTCCCAGCAGCCCCGGTACTATTCCACCATTGGGTAGTTTCACAGTTGTGGAGGTCGCTGGGAATTAGGCACTCTCTATAAAAAGGAGTCAAAAACAGAAACTGAGGGGATCACGATCATCTGTATATAAATGCATTGCACACTATTGGATTAAAGTTTGTATCGGGTTATATATGTTTGTCCTGTGCTTGCCTTTTCATTTAATTTCATATTTGTTGGACATGAGTTTGTCTGTGGAACACTCCTAATTACGCAAAATCTTCACACAACAACTGGAAAATGGTAGGACAAAACTTTACATGTTATTAAGAGGTGCTGCTCACAGGGGAATTCATTCCACACATCATCGTCATCTGCACCTGCCATACTGGACTCTGTTTATATGGAGGAATATTTTGGACAAAAATAAATAAATACAAGTGCAAGGTAAAAACAAATTGCCCAGTATTCCTGTGCGAAGCGACTACTTTGATTCTATGAAGTATGAATTCAACATTAGGAGCCTGCAGCTGAAGTGTTGGCTGTAAATGTGGTTTTGGATGGCCGAAGGTTTAAGTCTGGTGTGCCGATGATTCATCAATTTAAAATGCTGCACTCTCTAGAGCCCACTCTCTTGGCTTTGACTAGCGAAAGTGACAGTTTTAACTTCAAGCCGTATTTCACATTGCGTTTGGAGGGATATCAGAGACTTTATTAAATAAGTAAGAAAAAAGACAATTCCGTGATAGATTTATGTATTTATGCTCATGTTTGTTGATCTTTTCTTTATTTATTACCACATCTTATAGTACGGGTGGCACGGTGGCGCAGTGGGTAGCGCTGATGTCTCGCAGTTAGGAGGCCTGGGTTCGCTTCCTTGGTCCTACCTGTGTGGAGTGTGCATGTTCTCCCCGTGTCTGTGTGGGTTTCCTCTGGGTACTCCGGTTTCCTCCCACAGTCCAAAGACATGCAGTACAGGTTAGGTGCTCTGGCAATCCTAAATTGTCCTTGGTGTGTGTATGTGTGTGTGCACCCTGTGGTGGGCTGGCGCCCTGCCCGGGGTTTGTTTACTGCCTTGTGCCCTATGTTGGCTGGGATTGGCTCCAGCAGACCCCCGTGACCCTGTAGTTAGGATATAGCGGGTTGGATAATGGATGGATTTCATAGTACTTTTGTTCATTAGCGTATTTACTTAATTTTGTCTGAAATGTTCCTCCATATGTTTGGACTGTATCGTAAATGTTGTTTATTGTATTGCCTGGTGTGTTATTTGCTTTCTTGTGTGCAGTGTTGGTAAATAATTACTGCTGTCTGAGAATTGGGGAGGGTTTTTGCATACCCATTGTTTGTTTAATAATTGGTTGGTTTTTTTTTCCTCATTATTTGCCTAATATCTGCTTTATTGTTGTTATTATTATTGATTCATTAAACCTCCATCAGTGTTACTGTGTGTGAAGGCTGGGTGTGTTCTTGGGGTCCCCGTAGTAAAATCACTGCTGTTGGATGGTGTGAATCTTAGCATCTTCACGACTGCTATGCTGGAATATAACCAGTTGGGAGATGAGGCGTTGTAATAAGCAGGATCCAATCAGGGAAGGGTAACTCAATAATCGCAAACCAATCAGCGAGCGATTAGAGTCGGCTGTCCACACTGCAACATCGAGCAGGCATTTTCAGAAGTATGTGCCTCGGAAACGCATTTTCAAGTATTTCCATTCTCTGGGGGTTAAACATGTCTATGAAAGAGGGTGAAACCAACACTGTTGTTTTAACTCCATTCCCGAGTAGCTTTTGTTTTATGCTTGAGGTCGTTGTCTTGTTGGGAAATGAAATCTGCCAAGGTGCAACTTTCTTGCAGACTGCATCAGGTTTTCCTTTTAGATTATTTATTTTTTTATTGCTGCATTTATTCTACCCTCACAAGCCTTTCAGGGCCTGCTACAGAGAAACACCTCCACAAACTTGTGCAGCCACCACCATACTTCACAGTGTGAAAGGTACATTTGTGATAAAGTGCAGTGCTCAGACATTTAATTCTCATGGGAAGAAAGCTCAGTTTTGGTCTCATCAGATCATTGAACCATCTTTCAGCTGACTTCAAAGTCTCCTATGCACCTTCTGACAAACTCTAGCTGAGATGTCCAGTTCATTTTTTTAATTCTTCCATAATGTGAATGGTGAAGTACCCGGATGACAGTTATTGTGTGCATAATCTTTCCAATTGAACCACTGTAGCTTGTAACTCCATCAGAGTTGTCATAAGTCTCTTGCTGGTCTCCCCTAATCGTGTCTTTCTTGGTTTTCGTGGACGGCCAGCTGTAGCAGATTTCTAGCCGTGAGAAACTGTTTTCATTTCTCAATGATTGATTTAACTGGACTCAAAGGGAATATTCAGTGGCTATTGAAGAAGGTGAATATTTGTGCAGTCAACTACTTAATATTTTATATTTGTAATTAATTTGGACTGCTCTGCAGAGATCTGTTTTCACTTTGACATTAAAGAGTCTTTGTCTGTTGATCACTGTCAAAAAAGCCAAGTTACATCCATTGCAGTTCAAAGTTGTGTAATAATGAAATGTGAGAACTTGCTAGGAAGGGTGAAGACTTCTTATAGGCACAAGTTTGTTTGTGTAGTGGGGCCACTGCCACCGCCAATGCCCAGTGTGATTCTGAACGAGTCTCTGCACCTGCCAGTGCTCAGGTTGGAGGAACATGGAAGACAGAGCACTATATTGTGATCATCCAGGCTGGCAAATTACAAAAAGGAAAATGAAACAGCATGTCACTATGTGATACACGCTGCACAGACTCCTTCACTATGAGTACAGAGTCGAATGATGAAGTGTGAAACCATTACAGATTCTGAGTATTACTTACAAGATCCCTCATAATCTGACACCTCCTTATCATTCTGATCTTCTTCACATCTCCATTCCTCCTCGTATCCTTAGATCTTCTTCCTCTATCAATCTTACTATACTTCTTGCTCACTTGACTACCATGGGGTTTAGAGCCCTCCTCTGGAACTCTCTCTCAAAAGACATTCGTAATATCGACCTTTAAATATCATCTTAAAACACATCTTTTTAAGCTGGTTTATTCTGTCTGATAATTTTAGCTGACAAATAAAATTTTATTATTGTGTTTATTCTGGTTTTATTATACTGCAATCTCTTTATTATAAAGAAAAATCTTGGAAGGAGACAAGATGTGATTTTGTCACATACTACGAGACGAGACTTTGTGCCAAGAGATTTAACCATGCCTGGGGCCGGAAATAAAAGACAAAGAGTAGATGACAAAGCAGAACGTCGTAAAGAATTAAAAAATGTTGGCGTGATACACATGCAGAGCAGGTTAGAAATAATGGAAGTACAAAAATTTGAAAATCCCCAAAAAAGGATAGTAAAGATCACATTAGTGCAAACAAATGGAAATTATTACTCAGTGAAATAAAGGGACAGTAAAAAGAGATCAAATATATTGTTTGGATTTAAACTTTAAGTCGGAGACTTTTAGATTGATCAATTCGTGTTGCCACGAAGTAGTGTTTCTTCCCAATGAAGAGGCGTATCCGTGAGAATGAAAACATTTGTTGTTTGGTGAAAGTGAAATCCCGCGAGAGAAAATTTCAAACCCCGCGAGACAAGAGTTTATGCAAAGAGATTTGGAAAAGTCCTGCCCACCTAACCACACACACGGTTCAATCATTTCTCATTTGTGTGAATGCTATTGTCAAACACAGTTCGTGTAGAGAGAAATAAACGATATTCGCTCACGGGCAGTTATACATTGCGTTGTCACAATGTAATTCCAAACCCAGAATCAAAATTCAATGCGATATTGACGAAAAGGTAAAAGCGAAAAGAGATTGAATATATGGACATAGGTGATATGGCAGAAGTATGTAGATATTGTTCAGATTTAAACTTTAAGTCGGGGACTTGTAGATCGTCTAATTCATGTTGCCATCAGGGAAAAGTAGTGTTTCTTCCCAATGAAGAGGTGTATCTGCGAGAATGAAAAGATTTATTGTTTGGTGAAAGTCAAACCCCGCAAGACAAGAGTTTATGCAAAGAGGTTTGGAAAAGTACTGCCCACCTAACCACACACACGGTTCAATCATTTCTCATTTGTGTGAATGCTATTGTCAAACACAGTTCGTGTAGAGAGAAAGAAACGATATTCGCTCATGCGCAGTTATACATTGCGTTAACACGATGTAATTCCAAACCCAGAATCAAAATTCAATGCGATATTGACAAAAAAGTAAAAGCAAAAAGAGATCGAATATATGGACATAGGTGATATGGCAGAAGTATGTAGACATTGTTCAGATTTAAACTTTAAGTCGGGGACTTGTAGATCGTCTAATTCATGTTGCCATCAGGGAAAAGTAGTGTTTCTTCCTGATGAAGAGGTGTATCCGTGAGAATTAAAATTTTTATTGTTTGGTGAAAGTGAAATCCACATACACGAGCGACAGAGACATGAAGTTGTTGGCGCATAGGCAAGCGAAGTGAGCAGGGGGTGAAGCCCCCTAGTATTTTATTAAATTTATGTTGTGACTGTTCTTATTAATGTGTTCTGTAAGGTGTCATTGTGTGCCTTGAAAGGCGCCAGTAAATAAAATAAATTATTATTATTTCAACAATAAAATGGTAATCTCTTTAAACATGGAGGATGAAAACAATGAGTCAAGTGACTATCCTTATAACTACCCGGGCCATCCTGACAGCCAAATGATCTGACCCTTCCCAGCTCTGTTGCAGATCATAATGTGAGGCGACATTTTGTGGTTTGTCTTTGGCTCCACTTCTAATCGAGCTGTCACTAGAGCTCACTGCATCACCCGCAATGCCTGCCTGTCTTTACTACACAACGTGTACATGCAGCGTCTGTCATGGTGAAAAGCTCTCGGAGTCAAAGATGTATGAGAGTGGTTTAAATATTAGAGCTACCTAAATGGAGGTAGCAAAAGTAAAGTGAAAAGCCTTCACAGGCAATCTGAGCCCTGATCTGTTTAGGCAGAAATTATCCAGACACTAATGGAGGGGGAAGCTTCTCTGTATAAATAGGAATGAAACCGTGAATTTAACAAAATAGTGTTAGAAATACTGCAGAGAAAAGGGTGCGGTGGCTTTTTGTATTAAAAATAATTATGAGGCACAATCTGGAATTACCCAAAAATTACAGAATAGTTGCTTTATATCATGAAAAGGGAATTTTTATAATTCAGTACTTAATTCTATACATTTAAAGAGCACTTTTCTTGCTACTCAATGTGCTTGGACAGAGTTGACCCACTTCATCCACCACCACTAATGTGTAGCACTTGGATGATGTGAGGGCAGCCATAATTGTGCCAGTAGCCTCACCACACTGGTGAAATGGGTGAGAAAGACAGCCAATAACAGATAGGGGGGATGATTAGGGGGCCAGAATGGACCAGGCCATGGGGTGCAGTTTAGCCAGGACATCGGGATACACCCTGATTTTTTTTCGAAAGATGCCCAGGGATCTTTAATGACCACAGAGAGTCAGGACGTCAGTTTTACATCTCATTTTTACAGCACAGAGTCCTAGTTATTGCATTGGGGCATTGGGACCCACCGGGTAGACGCCCTCTGCTTGCCTCACCAACACCCCTTCCAGCAGCAAACCAAGCTTTTCCTGGTTGGTCTCCCATCCAAGTCCTGGTCGGGCCTGCACATGCTTATCTTCAGGTGGATGACCCCTTCTGAAGTGCAGGTGGTGTGGGATACCGTATGGTTACCTTCTCTGTTTCAATGTGTTGGACACTTGACGTTAAACCAACATTATGAACATAATTCAGACAATTGAGCTTTAAATCGTGAAGGCAGTTTAATAACTTCTAGACACTTTGATCCATCTGCCTCTCATGGTACTCCTGCAGCTTGTTAGACAGTCGGAGGCTTCTCCAGATATTCCTTATTTAATCGATCATTCTTTTTTTTGTTAGTGCATTTCACAGAGAACGCCATAACAGATTGCATTATAAAGCATTCCCAAGTCTAGCCCAATTCTATTCTTCTCCCACCTCAGCCATATTCTTGAATGGCCTGCTTTTTAAGTCTCGTGTCATTGAAGTTTTAGTGCCTGAAGCCATTTGTGGGTCAAAGAGCCACATCCTTAAGCCCTTCGGCACGGAGTGGTCATATGATTCTGCTTGTGCGTAATATGATGGCTAGAAACAAAGACTCATTTTAGATTTGATAAAAAAATTTGCATGCCAGGCTTGGAAAAAGGAAGCTGTCTGCTCTTCACACTTCTTTTTTTTTTTTTCTTTTGCAGCCTTTCACTGTAAATGAATGCAGTGCCCATTGAAAGAAGTGCACCAGTTAGTACTGCGGCATTCAACATTATGGGTTTGAATCCCAGACCTGGTCTCTGTATCATGAGGAGTTTCCATGTCCTCCTCAAAACCACACGGGTTTCATGTTCCAAAAAACGTCAGGGTAGTTTAAATGGATGTTCTAAATGGGCCTGAGTGTGGACCCTCAGATGGACTGGCTGTTTCCAGCCTTATAGTCTGGGCTGTCAGGATTGGGTCTGGCCACCTACAACCCGGAGGTGGATTAAGATGGCTTGAAAACAACTTCATATTACATCTTCAAGGATTCAATGCAGCAGCACAGTGAGCCTTAACCTATCCACAGTGCGTGGTAATAACACAGAAAGGCCCACCACACACACATGTCCACCCTCGGTTAGAGCTGACAGTCCATCAACGTGGAAAGAAAACTTAAAAAACCCAAAATACCTGCGCAGATACAACCAAAATGCAAGAATGGTATAAATGTTGATAAAATACTCGGAACTTTCCCTTATGTCTACTTGCATTACATCAACAAAAAAAAAAAGATCCGTCCATCTGTTCTTCCATTGTGATGGTCCGGGTGGGCTCCGTGTCTTTCAGCAGATGTAACATGACAGGGATGAGCTGGGCAAATGAGGACACAAACAGTCGTGTTAGGCACGGGTGTCAAACTCCAGGCCTGGAGGGCCGCAGTGGGTGCAGGTTTTCTTTCTAACCCTTTTCCTAATCAGTGTCCAGTTTTCACTGCTAATTAACTTCTTTCCCCCTATTTTAATAGCCCTGTTTTTAAGGATTAAGTCTTCTGAATTGATTCTTTTCTTCATTCAATGACAGCCAAACAGAAATGAGACATGAAACGAGCCAACAGATGACCAGCTGAATTGGGGCTTCCAGTTCCTTAATGAGAAGCTGATTCTTGCTGTTAATTAAACCCGTTATTCAATTCCATGGCTTGTTGCTGCTCTCTTTTTGCCGCAGCAGACATTTCCAAAACTGTTGATATTCTGTTTTTTTCAACCTTACTGAGACCTTCATCTTTATTTTCAGATTTTGTTTGATGGGTACAGGTGAGTTGGTCATGTCCTGCTTGTTTTATGTCTCATTACTGTCCGGCTGCTAATTAAGGAAAAAACAACTAAGGGACCTGAGACAAGCTAATTAAAGCTAAGGCTAAAGAAGTTAATTAGCATCAAAAACTGGTCACTAATTAAGAAGATGGTTAGAATGAAAACCTGCAGCCACTGCGGCCCTCCAGGACTGGAGTTTGACACCCCTGGTGTTAGGGATAGTGTAACAGTGAGAAGTGCTTTATACAAAATGATAAAATTGAACACCGGTTCAAAACCCCAGCAATTGAAGAATGAATAAATATTCCATAAAATGAGGTTTAAAACGCTTGGGCTGTTTGTTCTTTCTTTAAAACCATGATGCGTCACTCTGAAATAGGGGTGTCAAACTCTGGTCCTGGAGGGCTGCAGTGGCTGCAGGTTTTCATTCTAACCATCTTCTTCATTAGTGACCAGTTTTATTCTGCTAATTAACTTCTTTTGCCATAGTTTTAATTAACTTGACTCTGGCCCCTTAGTTCTTTCTTTTTATTTATTTAGCAACCAAACAATAATGAGTCACAAAACGAGCCCCCACATGACCAGCAATAAAGAAAGGTGAAGGTCTCGGTAAGGTTGATCTCTCAAAACATTTTGACAGCGTTCTTAGAAAAAAAACAGAAAATCAGCAGTTTTGGAAATGTCTGCTGTGGCCAAACAAGAGCAGAAACAGGCCATGGAATTAAATAATGAGTTTAATTAATAGTCAGAATCGGCTTCTCATTAAGAAACTGGTTGGAGTGAAATTGGTTGGAATTTGAGGCCTTGACTTAGTTGGTCTTCTGTTGGCTCCCTCACTTCACATTTCATTTCTGTTTGGGTGCCATTTAAGGAAAGAAATTAAGCAATTCAGAGGAATAATGAGAACAAACCTTAAAAAAAGCAATTCAATAAAAATTAATTCACAAGAAGTTAATTAGCAGCACAAACAGGATGCTCATTAAAAAAAGGGTTAGGATGAAAACCTGCAGCCACGGTGGTCCTATAAGACCGGAGTTGGTGACCCCTGCTTTAGAACACAGGTGTTGTACTCCAGTCCTGGAGGGCTGCAGGTTTTCATTCTAACCATCTTCTTAATTAGTGACCAGCTTTTTCTGCTAATTAACTTTTTTTTGCTTTAGTTTTAATTAACTTGACTCCGGCCCCTTAGTTGTTTCTTTTTCCTTAATTAGCAACCAAACAATAATGAGAGACAAAACTAGCCCCCACATGACCAGCTCAGCTGTGCCCATCACACAATATCATATCTGAAAATAAAGAAAGGTGAAGGTCTCAGTAAGGTTGATCTCTCAGGTCACCAAAACATTTTGATGGTGTGTTTTTTAGAAAACATAGAAAATCAACAGTTTTGGAAATGTCTGCTGTGGCTGAATAAGAGCAGCAAGAAGCCGTGGAATTAAATAGTGGGCTTAATCAACAGAAAGAATTGGCTTCTCCTTAAGAAACTGGTTGGAGTTTGAAGCCCCAATTTATCTAGTCATCTGTTGGCTCGTTTCACGTCTCATTTCTGTTTGACTGTCATTTAATGAGGAAAAGAATCAATTCAGAGGACGGAATTCTTCAAAACAGGGCTATTAAAATGACGGGAAAATGAGTTCATCAGCGGTGAAAACTGGTCACTGATTAGGAAAAGGGTTAGAATGAAAACCTGCAGCCACTGCGGCCCTCCAGGCCTGGAGTTCGACACCCCTACTCTAAAATCTGACATCTTGTCGGCTTATCCCTTATGGGCCTTGCACCAGTACAGTCCCCCATTAAACCTAACTTGGGTCCCCATTGACAGTCCTTCGTTGTCCATGGGGTGTCATGACCAGCCACACACACACACACGTCCTTTGCTGTCTGCGGGAGACGCAGTGCAATGGGCCTCGCTTGCTCCGACGTATCACTCAATAAGAACACCTTCTTCAGCCACCCTCTGAGAGTTTAGCCATACGCTCTCCTCTCTGGGGTTCCTACGTGACCAGCTGCCTCCCGTCTTGATAGCCTCCCAATCCTGCCTCCTTCTCTCATCCTCTTCTTCTTTGCCATTAAGCTCTGTCGTGTCTTAGTTTCTGTTCTTTTTATCGTCTCCCTGTCTCTTGCCCAGTCTCCCTTTTAAGCTGTGGCTGGTCGCAGGTGCCACAGTCACCAACTCTGAGGCATGAACGAAACACTTGACTGACCCACTCATGTCTGCACGTGAATGTGCGATCAGTGAAGCACCTCAATCTACCATGGTGTGACGTGCGCACACTTTCACGACTACCTGCCTGTAGCTTGCATTTTTCCATTTTTTTTTTTAATGTAATTTAAAAGCACACAGTGCACCTCTCGTCACACCATTTCATGAGGCAACAGCCTGTTCAGGATTATCTAATGAAATGGACAGGCAGAACTCGGATTTCATTGCGTGCCATCTTAGGTATGTTCAGCACATAGACAGTAATACACTTAATCAATCAATTAACCAAACTACAATTATCAAATATCTGACCAATCATAGATGATATTTGACAGTGTAAGCAGTATGGAGACACAGGTGACCATTGCTGATTCCTTAATGCTCCACAGCCCTGGGTTTAGTTGCACCTGTGTGGAATCCATATGTTCTCCCTGTGTCCCATTTGTATTTGTCTCCCATATCAGAAAGTATGTGAGGTTTACAGTCAAGTCCAATGTGTGGGCAGTGATGGGTTCAAATGTTAGGGGTACTCTAGCGAGGAGCCACCAAGGGTTAACGACAACCTTGAACCCTTTGTTTCTGAGACAAGTTGTAGTTCACTCTGTCCAGCGGAAAGATTATGATAATATTTAACAGAGCTGATTGAGAACTGATAGCATCTTAAGGTCATGTCACATTAAATGACTTTTCTAGTGATTTCCATACTGAGAATAATCAAGCCTTGACACGTTAAGAGGGTTTGAGTCAGCCTGCCGTATAATTGTAGAGTGGCTGAAAATTATTGACTGTTGGTTGAAAAAGGTCTTTACAGACAAGAGTCCAAGACAGAACTGATGTTATGAGACAAACAAGTCGGTTTTAAAGTGACGTCTTCTGGGGTGGAACCGGAGGTGACATCTTAGGGCCCACGCAGAATTTCCTGCATTTGGTCTGCGGGGAAAAACGAGAAAGGATCAGTGCACTCTGCCACCCCCTGGTCAGACTGGGAATTACCTTCTTTTGAGCCCTTTAGCTGCCTCCCATGCGCATGTGTGTGACACCAGTCGTAGACTTCATTGGCTTGATGTTGGTTAGTCTGAAGCAGTTGCATGGCATTCCTGTGACTGCTACTCATTACCTAAACCAGTATGTGACTCACCCCACAAAATTAAAAGTTTTTTTTGGTCTTTATTTCGCTTTATACAATTTCTTGTATTATGAATTTGTTAGTTTTTGCACACCCCTTGGGGTCAGAGCGCAGGGTCAGCCATCATATAGCGCCCCTGGAGCAATTACAGTTTAAGGGTCTTGCTCAAGGGCCCAGCAGAGTAGGATCTCTTTTGGCAGTGACGGGGATTCGAACTGGAAACCTTCGGGATACCAGCGTAGATCCTTAGCCTCAGAGCCACCACTCCGCCGTATAGGGTTTGGCTTTGTCTTTAGTTGTAGTGGTGGGCTCTGTGTGAATGAGAGCTGAAAACCAAAGAATGCTCTTCCAGAAGTACAATGCATACAATGTGGTGAAGAGGATTAAGGAACACGGGTGTTACTGATTATTCTAATTCATGGGTTATGATGGGCTCATATATTAGGGTGCCCAGAGGGGACTGGGCAGTCTCTTGGTCTGGAATCCCTGCAGATTTAATTTTTTTTTTCTCCAGCCGTCTGGAGTTTTTTTTTTTTTTTTTTCTGTCCACCCTGGCCATCGGACCTTACTTATTCTATATTAATTAATGTTGACTTATTTTTATTTTTTATTGTGTCTTCTATTCTTCATTTTGTAAAGCACTTTGAGCTACATTTTTTTTTGTATGAAAATGTGCTATATAAATAAATGTTGTTGTTGTTGTTGTAGGGTGGTCTACAGTTGATTACTGCCTTGAACCCTGGGTTTCTGAAACAAACTCTAGTTCATGCAGAAAATGTGAGATAATAAATAGAACTGATTGAGATCTAATAGCGCCTTAAGGGCATGTCACATTACACGACTTTTTCAGTCGTAGACTTCATTTGCTTAATATTTGTGAGTCTGAGGCCATCATGGTGCGCTCCATGTAGTCTGACATACCCAATGACTTACTTCAACTAGTATATGACTAACCCCCAGCTTAACCTGTAAGGGTGGGCTTATGTGTGTGTGTGTGAGAGCCAACAACCAATCAGAGCTAACCCAGAAGCACAATGCATATAATGCAGCTATGGGTGTTTTGGACCTGACAGACTGAAGGGAGACTCATCTGTCTGATGTTGTGTGATTTACATAACATGACATCATGGAAAGAGAGAGGCTGAACTCATCGTACCTGTAAAGACTTCATATGGGCACTGGCTCTGGGCAGGCGGTCTTGTGATACCTTGGAAATAAATAACTGTGCTGTAAAGTTGTGTTACAGTTTAGTAATGTGACTTACTTATCCTGTGATGTTTAATCTCGATGAGATCGGCATCTTCAGGCATCCCCTCCGATTAGACGTCATCTAATGTGACTTAACATGGCACACTCAAGCTTTATTTTATTAAGTGCAGGTTATTGGTCACTGTTACCGTTGTGGATCTCTTGAAGTAATCCCTCAGAAATCATTCTGTAATCATTCTTGTTTCTTTTATTCGATAGATCTGTTGGAGGACAATAAGTGAACTTTTCAGTTCTTTTTAAGTTGCTCAGGCTAGACAAAGACATTCCTATCCTTCTTCAGACATAGATAAGAAACGACAGCTAAAGAGCAGTTAATCATCCTATCGACTGTGGAATGTTACTGGGAAAATTAGAAACTTAGGATATGTAGATTCAATTAAAAATGGCGTCATTAAATGAAAATGATCTCCGTCCGTCCTAGCGTTTTCACATCATTTACAAAAGTATCTCCGCCCACGCTAAATAACCAAACACGCATATGACATTGATGTGTGTATACACTGGGCATGGAAACATCGGTTGAGGGGTTGTTAGCACCGCCAGCCACGGGATTAACCACAAAACTATAGCGTTTGGTAGATTATTTCCCTTTTGTGTATGTGTACAGCATTGAAATTGTACAAAACACGTATAGGTAAGCAACGTAACGGACGCCATGGAAAGCAACTTGTTGGAATGTGGCTTTCTTCCATGAAGGGTGACCGGTCACAGAAATGGGTGTTGTAATGAGCAGGATACAATCAGGGAAGAGTTACGCATTGAGCGCGAGCAAATCAGAGCGCGGTCAGAGTCTGCGTTTTTACCCTGACTGCATTACAACACTAAGGATGCGTCTTCAGATATGTACGGCCCTGGGCAACGTTTTTCAAATGTCTCTGTTGGTTACGCTGGGGTAGTTTGGGTGAAAAGCGAAAATGGAGACTAATAGAAAAATAGAAACCTATCACCCCTTCCTTATGAAAAATAGAAAATTAAAAAGAATTTCATACAGCTCCTTTCAGAGTAATAATAATTCTTTTATATTGCGTTTTACATAGTGAGTGGGGAGCTACTTCAACCGCCATTAATGTGTAGCATCTACCTGGATGATGTGACAGCAGCCATTCTTTGCACCAGTACACTCTACCACACATTAGCTATTAGGTGGTGAAGGGGTGATAGGGATAGTTAGCCAATTAGGGATGAGTAAGAGGCCAGAATGAGCAGGTCATGTTGTGCAATGTAGCCAGCATATCAGGATGCACCTTGATCTTTTATGACCTTTCAGAGTCAGGACCTCAATTTTAAGTTTCACCTGCCATTTTTACAGCACAGTGTCCTGTTACTGCACTGGGGCATTGGGATCCACGTTCAGACCACAGGGTAAGTGCCCGCTGCTGGCCGCACCAACACGTCTTCCTGCAGCAACCCAAGCTTTTCCTAGATGGTCTCTCATCCAAGTACTGGCTGGTCCCAAACGTGCCTAGCTTCAGGTGAATGACATCTTCTGAAGTACACAGTAGTATTCTATTGTATTCAGTAGTGTTACCCTAATTTTGGTGATCCGTAGGGGGCGTTGCAGTACCCCAAATCTCAGACACCACTACACAAACACAAGTCCTAGGAACAAATAAGTCATATTTATTAACAATTAAACCATAACAAGTCTTTCAACATATGCAATTCCTCTCTGCTTTCCCTCTTCTCCACACCTCCAGGTGAGCTTTGTCCTCCTTTTGCCCTCCTCCAAGCTGCCTGGATTAATTTGAGCGGCTCCTTTTATCTTGGACCCTGGAGTACTTCTAGTGCCAGGGTGTAGCCTGATGGAAGTACTTCTGGGTCATTCAGAAGTCCCAAACACCAAGGGTCACAGCTCCTAGTTGCACCCCCCTGTTGTCACAAAGGGACCCCAACAGGGCTGCTCTACGGCACTACAACTCCCAGCATGCCCTACAGATGTCCACTGGTGTACATGACTCCAGGGTTGCTGCCACCTAGCAGTTTGGGGGAGCTTGTAACTTGAACAATTCAGTTCCCCCTGTCTTTCCTTCTAGTTGGCCTCCTGGCCAGGTAACACTCCTCCATCTGATCCTGCCAGGATGCCAGCATACCCACTCTTCAGATGGCTTCCTATTCCTAGATCCTTGTGTAGTCAGGGAGCCTCCTGCTTAGTTTCATACTTATTTGCCACCTGGGCCTCCTGTCCAGTCACAGAAAAGGAGTCCATTCTGGTGTCCCTGCCTGCCTTCCTTTACATCTGTCAGCAATGGGCACAGCCAATTCAGAAAAGGACATTAATGCCAGTACACATACTTGCACACACTGAGGAAATTAAAATGTGCCAACTCAGTCTAATTTGCTCCTTTTGAGTCTCTAAAGGAAGCACCGATGAACACCAGATGAGCATAGGGGGGCATCCCTCTATGGGACAAACCAGGGTCCAAGGACTGTAAGGCAGCAACCTGGCACAATTATGCCAGAATTCTACCCTCTGTTTATTTCAGTGTGGTCTGAGCCCTTAATGGTCACATTACTGAGCCCACAGAAGGGACTCGAGCAGCCCCTCAGCCACTCAGTCGCTCCATTTATACGAACTGTGGGATAAAAGTGTCTGATCCAGTGCCTGTGGCACAACAAAGGAAACAGTTAATGAGCGACTGGCTCAAGAACCTGAAACACACAAGGCTCATTGTCTGAAGCTTCCTGCACAAATGTGAAGAATAATAATATGACACTTGACAAAAGGGATGGGAACCCGTCGCAAATGAATAGCATCTGTAAAGCAGGAAACAGAAGCAAGTGCACGGCAAAGGATGTTTTGGAGGGCACAGACAGCCGGCATGTCTGCAGGTGTTTGCAGACAGCCTTATTTGCCATGCAATCGAGTCTGGTGGCCTTCGTGAACCCCGGGAGACTTGCAGTTCAGATTCCCAGCTCAAATGGTTACAACCCAGCGCCTCTCCAAGATTGTCTCTCACCCTTCAGAGGAAGCTTATTGACACCTCCCTCGTCGGCCATGTTGGGCATTCGAGTAGATCAAGTGGTTTATCCTGAAGGATCAACAAGGCTCACAGTTCATTCTCTACTCCCAGCGTACCCCTGGATGCTTCACCCCACTGGTGGGAGTGGCAGCAGGTCTGTGTAACGAGGGGCCTCAGACACACACACACACACACAAGTTCCACTGCACTTCCTGCTGACTCGCTCATTCTTTCTAATAAGCCCTCCCACAACCGCTGCTCATCAGCTGCCAGCTGACAACAAACGTGATGTTCTGCACTTTTAGCTGCTTTCATCAGCACTGATATGTTGAGCAAGATGGCTGTGCATGCGTCACCCCTTCTTTCTTGCAATTTCTTTCTCTGTGTCTGAACAGATAAAGAAGCTTCAGAGTTTGCCCTGTCCTGAAATGGACTACCTGTTGACGTGCATGGGCCAACTCGCATACAAACACATGCCAAGCAGACACAGATGCTTGATGAAGAGTAAATGTGTCAAGTACTGACCACATGGGTTTTTTTTTTTCTTCACAAGGTTGACTCGATGTGTTTAAAGCATTTGGCTGTTTTAATGTGCCATTAACTGGAAACAGGGAGGGTGCCATACCACACAGAGCAGTGCGCGCACACAAGACCCCCTTAACACATGTGTGCAAGCAGCCATTCAGGTGTTAACTCATACGCACACACATATGCGGGCCCACAGAGAGGTGATCTCTGCACAGAGGCACAAACACGCATAGAGACCTTCACACTCACCACAGCCTCCATTTTTTGTGGGAGGGCTTCCACAAGATGTTAAAAACATTCCTTTGTGTCGACGGGATGGCATCACGCAGTTTCTTTGCTGCACCTTCATGCTGTGCATCTCCTGTTCTACCACAGGTGTTCTACTGGATTCAGATCTGGCGAATGGGAAGCCCACTGAGGAACACTGAATTCATTACAATGTACATGAAACCAGTTTAAGATGACTTGTGCTTTGTGACATGGTGTGTTATCATGATGGAAGTAGCCATTAGAAGACGGGTAAATTGTGGCCATGTAGGGATGCACATGGTCGGCAGTAATAATCAAATGGACCATGGCATTCAAGCAAAGAATGGCTGGTATTATTGGGCCCCAAAGTGTACCTCTAGGAAACCTTCTCCACACCTTCTCATGACCACCACCAGTATGGACTGTTGACACAAGGCAGATTGGGTGCATGGACTCATGGTGTTGGTGCCAAATTCTGACCCTGCTATTTGGTTGCCTCAAGATTCATCAGGTTAGGCTGCATTTTTGCTTTCTCATATACGAAGTATAGGGAAAGTATTAGAATCGTCTCAAAATTCGATGTCAATATTTTGATGAATTTCAACATTTTGGACCTCCCTGACTTTCTCGTATACGAAGTACAGGGAAAGTATTGGAATTGTCCCAAAATTCTATGTCGAGATTTTGATGAATCTCGATGTTTTATACCTCCCTGACTCTCTCATATACAAAGTATAGGGAAAGTACTGGAATCCTTCAGAACTTTGATGTTGAGATTTTGATTAATCTCAGTGTTTTAGACCTCCCTGACATTCTCATATATGAAGTATAGGAAAAATATTGGAATCCTCCAAAAAGTAAATGTCGAAATTTTGATGAATCTCAACGTTTTAGACCTCCCTGACTTTCTCATATATGAAGTATAGGTAAATATTGGAATTGTTCCAAAATTCGATGTCGAGATTTTGATGAATCTCGATGTTGTATACCTCCCTGACTCTCTCATATACAAAGTATAGGGAAAGTACTGGAATCCTTCAGAAATTTGATGTTGAGATTTTAATGA
>JANRMT010062846.1:20208832-20221039 GCA_026402145.1 Polypterus bichir lapradei | reverse complement strand
ATTGGAATTGTCCTAAAATTCGATGTCGGGATTTTAATGAATCTCAATGTTTTAGACCTCCCTGACTTTCTCGTATACGAAGTATAGGGAAAGTAATATAATCATCTCAAAATTCAATGTTGAGATTTTGATGAATCTCAAAGTTTTAGACCTCCCTGACTTTCTTATATAGGAAATATAGGGAAAGTATTGTAATCGTCTCAAAATTTGATGTCGAGATTTTGATGATTCTTGGCTGACAGAAGTGTAACCTGGCATGGCCTTCTTTTGTTGGAGCCCATGTACCTCAAGGTGCGACATGTTGTGCAATCTAAGATGCTGTTATGCTCATCACAATTGTATAGTCACCAGTCTGGCCATCTACCTCTGACCGCTCTCATTAATAAGGCACTTCCATCAGCAGGGTTGCCATTCTCTGGATGACTTTTCCACCACTCTGTATAAACTCTACAGTGTTGTGTGTAAATGTCTTCCCAGTTACCAATATAATCAAACCAGCAGTCTGGTACCAAAAATCTCGTCATGTTTCTCAGATCATGGTGTTTTTCCCCATTTCAGTGTTTGATGTGAGCAGGGTTGAGGTGAAGCTGGAGCCTATCTCAGCAAGCACAGTGTGTAAGGCAGGAACATTCTAGACTGGGCACCGGTCCATCATGGGGTGAACACTCATACGTACACACACTAAGGCAGATTCAGCATTAAAAGTCCACCTAGGCAGCATGTCTTCGGACTGTAGGGGGAAACCAGGGCACCGAAGAGAAACTTACAACACGAACGTGGGGAGAACATGCAAACTCCACACAGGGAGGACCTGGGAAGTGAATCCCAGCCTCCTTGTGGCGGAAAGGGCAGCACTAGCACTGTGCCACCTGAGGTATCCAAAATGGAGATCTTGTTTATTGTGTTCATAAGAACGCTTTGAAATCACTTCAAGCTTTTCCGTCCAGCGCCTCCTGACTCGTCAGTACGAGGAAACCCCCATATGCTCTTTTGTTCTATTATTTTGGCCCTCTCGAACCAAACAAACCCTAATTTTTAGGCCATTTGTGAATCATATCTTGTGCAGGTAATTGTGATAAAGAGTAAACCAATAGAAGGAATTGATCAGAAGGACCTGAAGATCTGCAGGCCACATCAACGAACATCAGCGGTTCAATGGGATGTGAGGGGCTAAAGTTACTCCTTTTCCTTTGACAAAAATGGGGATCGGTAATATCGGCATGTGGAGTTTCATGTTTTTTTTTATTTGCTATTTCCAGGTTGCTGATCACAAATTTGATTATATGCTTAATATTTGAGTCTTTACTGCTGGTCCTAGACCCTCTAAGAGCCACTCTGAGAAGGTTAAAATGATAAATTTTAAACATAATCATGTGGGGTATTGTTTTAGACCATTTCAAGGTCATTAATTAGGAATATGCTGTTACTTTAGATGTTTGATCCTTTACTTGGGATGTATCCCTCTATGGACCTCCTTCAGAGGGTGAAAATGACAAATATCTATGAAAACATCAAATTAGGCCAACTTATGCTAATTCAGACTTTATTTTACTCATTTTGATTCATTGTTTCGGCTCATACTAGTTTTACATTTTCAGCTACAACGCAGACCTACCACCCAAATGGGGTGGTCTTTTTGGCTCAGGGGACGGCCCCACTTTTTTAATTACTCTATCTGCTTCACTTTGATTGCTGTCTAACTGCTCTGTCTCTTCACCACAGGCCCTTAGGAAGGAGAGGAACTCACTGTCCCCTTGGACCACCACTAAAGTCATTTTCCTCTAAATCCAACTGGTCAACATTACACTTCTTGCTAATGCAATCGTCTCAAAATTTTTTTTTTTGTTTCTTTTTGGTGTAGTGACTGAATCAGGAAGGGGGCAACACACTCTTGTGCAGGAACTCAAACTGATCTGCAAAATAGATAACTTTGTTTTCTAAAAATATAATATCAGTTTAATAAAGATAAGGGCCACTTAGAGTCTGACAAGCCAAACTCCTCCTACTTTCAGCAAAGTGAGAATGCCATCTAAGTTGTGTGACCAGTAGAGGGTGCCACCGTGTCCCAAACCCCAGACACAATTGCACAGACACATGTCCTGGGCTCATATAAAATGTTCTTTAACATTAATGCTTTACAAAAGGCTTAGAAAGCGACATACACACAAGTATTGTGCTCCTTCTCTCTTTTCCATTTCCTTCCACTCCTCTACACCCGACTCTGGATGAGGCAGAGTGCCTCTTTTTATCTGAGACCCGGGAGTACTTCCAGTGCTAGGGCATAGCCTATTAGAAGTGCTTCTGGGTTACGTGGAAGCCCCACAAAGTAGGGATAACAGATTTCTGCAGCACCCATGGAACCTAACAGGGCTGCCTCATATGACTACAGTTCCCAGCATGCCTTGTGGATGTTCACACTGGTAGTGCTGCCCAATGTTGTTGCCACCTAAGAGTGTTGAAGGAGCATGTAGCCTTGACAGGTTGTCTTCCCCTGTCCTTCCATCACGCTGGCCTACTGGCCGGGTATTGTTCCTCGATCCAGCCCTACCGGGACGCCAGCGTACGTACAGTACTTCTGCACTGGCATCTTCTGCCAACCTTCTAGCTAAGGCAGAGAGCACTATGCTTCTTTTTGTGTCCACATGCCAATAAGAGCCTTCCGGCTAGGGAAGGGAAGGGAGTCCATCCTTGTAGTCCATACCATCTATTACAGGTCAGAATCTGAAAACTGTATTAATCCTGAGGGAAATTATTGAAAGAGTTGAAACACCTCTTGGAAAGGGCAATGAGTGTTCTTCTCCATATGATCAGGGACCCCACTGTGAGGGACTGCTGGGTGCTCACAGGCTGAGGGTATCTGATCTTGCCCTCATGATGCGTTTCATAAGAAAATCAGCTTACAAGACTGGGTTTGCCTTTCTTGTGACCCAGCCAGTCTAGCAGGCCCATCTTGCTTTTTTTATGAAAATGATCTTCTGGAGCTGGGCTGTTCACAAACACCTACATGTTAGAGGCTTTGAAATGCTCTGCTATGTAAAAGATGTACGTCAATGTTGTGTTATTGTGAGCTGCAACACATGTGTCAATACATACTGAAGGACAACAATTGAAATACAGAATTATTAATGTGATTGGGAGATCTAAATCACAGAGTTTAAGAAAATCTTTAACCAGACCTTACGTCTAATGCCAAATTCAAATGAGTGTTATGTATTATTGTTTTTTTAGGTATTTTACAGGCAAATTAATTTTTAAGCCCCTGAATTAATTTCTGGCACTTATTTTTTGCTATTCCAGTCCATGATTTGCAAATGATTTTTTGGGGCGTTTCAGTCACCATTTTGTTTTGCATTGTATTTTGGCCGTCCGTTGTTAGGACACACATTGATTATCATGGCCGTGGCCTCAGAGGGCATGACCTGGGTATTATGACACAATGGAATAAAAGGTCTTGAAGGACAGTTTATCCAAGCTGTATAGAAAATTGTACTCTTAAAACTGGTAATTTGCACATATTCAAAAAGTATTATAGGCACATGAGACACGTAGATATAATATTTCACTAAGCATTAAGATGTAAGAGTTAGACTTAAAAAGGCTTATGCTAAAAATATTTTGTATTATTTTGTATAAGCCTGAAACCACCAAAAGTTCATAAGTCAGAGGTCAGATGTGCCAGAGTGCCAGCTGCGGTGTTTAATGAATGTACATCGCCGAATATAATTGGCTCCGGCGTAAATTGCATTGGGAACCGAATACAGCCGGTAAAGGCGGTTTAAGGGTTAAATAACACCAGTATAATAACATTACAATGCCAATGAGCCATGGGTGCACTGACTAGTCCCAAGACATGGTAATAAGGTTGTACAAGGCCTCCAAAAGATCCATAAAGTAGGCCAGGACCTTCAATGGACAGCCCAGAAGGGGCTTAACCAAGCAGCCAGTCCCCTAACTGCTACCTGCAGGCTTTGGCCTAAACATTTCTATAAATTTGGAGCTTGTCTTAAAAGTCAAACAATGCACCAAAAAGAAAATCCATGAAATTTCACAATAATGTTTTACAAGGGAGAGAATCTGTCTAGCTTGTAATCAAAAGGACAATGTACTATTTTACAAATGAAAAATGTATTTAACAAAAAGAGAAAACCAGGAAAAAATACTCAAAAGAACAAAACATTTGCCTAAAAGGTAATCAAAGCACTCAAAGTCCCAATGCACAAATTTTAAAGGCAAATCCAATAAACAGGCAAGAAAATCCAAAAACCAGCAAAACAAGAAAGAGATATTCTCCCAATAGGGACTCCAATGCAAGCGCGATGAACCAATTCTGAGTCTCACTTCTGACTGAGAATATAAAGGCAGAAGGAGGACTCAGCAACAGTGATGTCAGAGTGGCCCCGCCTCCTGAGTCTCCACCCACAAGTATATGAATTAGCAGCATATTTAAAGTGTTAGGTCTCAGCTGGGGTTCCACCCCTGGCGGGGGTTCAATGAATGTTTAATGTCTCCCTTTTGTTCTTAATTTATTCTTTTTATGTTGATTATGTGTATCTATTTTTATTTTTGTTTTTGTCTTTGTGTACATGCTGCCTGTGTTATGTTCCATGTGGTTCCCCCCAAGAGGCATGTCCACCTGCCAATCATGGCCAGGAACTGCCTTCTGCTCTATAAATCCAGAGGGTCTCCCATAGTTCCTGGTGGTTCTTTTCATACGTGTTGAGGACTTGGTGATTTATTGTGGTTGTTTTTTTTTTTTTTTTTGCTGTGCTCATGTGTTTATTGGATTTTTTCATTTTTGGATACTTGTATTAGAACTTTGTTTGTCTTAAGTTTCCTTGCTGGCAACTCTTTAATGTTTTTTTTTCTCATTCATAGTGAGACTGCATTTTTGTGAAAGTACAGTAAACATTTTTTATAAAGATTTTGTGTTGCCGTTATGTCTGGCCAGGGTTTGGTCGTATACCCCCTCTAATGGCCATTTAAGGAAGTGTTTTGGGGATTTATGTGCTTTCCGAGTCCTAGTGGGTGACATACACACCAACACTGAGGACTCTCAGCTAACAAATTATTCAGCAGAAGTGTGTCAAGAAACACAATTGGACTTCCTTTATCCCAACAGCAATATGTCTGCATAGCTCCGCAATGGTACTGTGACGGCTAAGTCAGAACTTTTCTTTATTTTGAATTTGCCTTATAGTAGTTCCAGGGTGTGTTCAGACTTAAGCATATGTGTACTTTATTTATTTATTTAAAGAGCTTCTGTAAAAAGCCAAATTTCCCCTTCTGGGACAAATAAATTTTTATCTATCTCTCTTTCTCTATCTCTCAGAGATAACAAATGATAAGTGAATCTGACAAAAATAGGATAAATAACTGAAACTCATTAACAAAAATAAAAATAAATCAGAAATAATTAAATGATAGGTAAAAAAAAACCAGCCCTGGCTGTGCACAACAACGCAACTCTAATAATAAAGAGGTTTCATCCATAAGGTAAATATCATGACTGGTAAGTCAACAAGTCTACAAAATTACTGCACCAACAAGTTAAACCAGCCAAAATACCCAGCATTGCCCAGTTATAAGTAAACAGGTGAGAAATGGACTTTAGGAAATTTTAACATGGCCAAACACAACTCATGATGAGTCAAAAAGGGGTTACTCTTGGGCAAAAGCTGTATTCCTGCCAAACAATGCTAAGTTGTTTTTTTTTTTTTAAATACTTTATTAATTTTATTGCAATCCATACAGAGCAATCAAGTTTTTACAAAAAGAAAAATTAAGTTAAAAACGGATCGATCCCCACCCCTGAGAGAGAGAGCAAGCCAAACGGCGTGAAATTTAAGGCTTGTAAACATACCTAAATGAATAAATTCTCTGTGCTTTATGAGCTTATTTTAGAATATTACTGATTAGATCCTGCCATGTTTTGAAAAAAGTCTGTACGGATCCTCTAACTGAGTATTTGATTTTTTCCAATTTCAAATACAGTGGAACCTCGGTTTGCGAGCATAATTCGTTCCAGAAACGTGCTCGCAATCCAAAGCACTCGTATATCAAAGCAAATTTCCCCATAAGAAATAATGGAAACTCAGATGATTTGTTCCACAACCCAAAACTATTCATATAAAAATGATTAATACAAAATATCAAGTAAAATACAAATTAACCTGCACTTTACCTTTAAAAAGAATCATGGCTGGTGTGAGTTTCTAAACTCATATGGGATTCCACCCAACGGGACGACACGCGGAAGAGCGTCCCAAAGCAATCGCAGTCTCCCAGCGCTGCAGCAGTTCACCGTATAAGCGCATCCAAAAAGATCGCAGACATGCTATGAGCGCCTGTCGTCAATGGGTCATACAAGGAACATTATAAAGATCCCGCTACAATAAATAACAGCGCTCTTGCTGTTTCAAGCTAAATAAAGCTGGTGTTAAAGTACTGAGACTCAGCTTCGTGTTTTGGGGAGCAAGATAGGGACTCGCACTTCACAGCGCACACACACACACAGTCACAATGCTGTAGTAAACAGTATACGCTCGTACGGATGTGGACTATATGAGTGAGGCACACAGACTCAGACGGAAAATAGGAGACGATTGCCAGAGAGAGAGAGAGAGAGAGATAGAGACGCGCTGGGCGAGCGAGCGAGCGAGATAAGGAGAGAGAGAGAGAGACGCGCTGGGCGAGCGAGCGAGCGAGATAAGGAGAGAGAGAGAACCACCATCAGCTCAGTTGTGATCACATGACGCTCAGCAGACAAAGTGTATCCATACTACTCGTATTGCAAGACATCGCTCGTTTATCAAGTCAAAATTTATAAAAAATTTTTGCTCGTCTTGCAAAACACTCGTAAACCAAATTACTCGTAAACCGAGGTTCCACTGTAGTATAACACATCAGTTTCCCACTGACTTAAAAGAGGAGAGTTTGGGTTCTTCCAGTTTATCAGAATAAGTCTGCGTGCCAAAAGTGTAGTGAATGCAATCACAATTTGTTTGTCTTTCTCCACTTTAAACCCCTCTGGAAGAACACCAAACACAGCTGTTAATGGGTTAGGAGGGATGTGAGTCCAAGGCTGTCTTTCAAACAATGCTAAGTTTATTGAGAAGACAATGCTATAGATACCCGTGGTCTTTGATGGCTTTCTGCTTTGGCTGCTACAAAACCTTGTGCATGCTGATGATGATATCCTCTTCCATGCCTGATGGGAATTGTAGTCCCCATTTTTTGTCTTTTGTTTAGTTGCCCGCACCCCCATTCCATTATAATCCCTCTTCCAGATTCAACATATCCCTCTATTAAAATAAAAAAAATCCTGGAATGAGATGAGACTTTTTAGCCTGGGACGAGATGTGACTTTTTCAGAAAGATACTTTCACATCCCGTGAGATGAGACTTTGTGCCAAGAGATTTAACCACGCCTGGGGCCGGAAATAAAAGACAAAGAGTAGATGACAAAGTAGAATGTTGTAAAGAATTCAAAAGCATTGACACGATACACATGCAGAGCACGTTAGAGATAATGGAAGTACGAAAATTCGAAAGTCTCAAAAAAATGATAGTAAAGATCACATTAGCGCAAACAAACGGAAATTATTACTCGGTGAAATAACAGAACAGCGAAAAGAGATCGAGTATATTGTTTTTAAGTTGGAGACTTGTAGATCATCTAATTCATGTTGCCATCAGGGAAAAGTAGTGCTTCTTCCCAATGAAGAGGCCTATCCACGAGAATTAAAAGATTTGTTGTTTGGTGAAAGTAAAATCCACATATGTGAGTGGCAGAGACGCAAAGTGGCTGGGGCGTAGCGCACACCGGGGTGGTTGGTGAGCGAAGCAAGCAGGGGGCAAAGCCCCCTAGTAGCTTATATTTTTAAGATAGACCAACGGCAAGATGAGTGCAAAAACTTTGTGAAAATCGGTTCAGCCATTTTTGCATGATTAGAGAACAGATAAACAAACAAACAGAAATGACTTACGGTTTTACTTATATGTGAGATCAGAATGGTCAATTTGTAACATGTCTTTGGACTTGGGACACTTCAGCTGATAGCAGCTGTAGGAAGGTATTGTAGAGTATATAGGAATCAAAAAGGGAAACGTCATCAAAATAACTGGCAGAAGTTTGTAGCCAGAAGGGCAAAATAACTCTAATAGCATAGCCAAACCACTAAACCCAAACTGAAATGGAGGAAATGAAGTAAAAGGGCCCTTAACTGGGAATTGGTGGAGTATAAACACATGTGCAAAAATCTTTGAATTATTGGGAGTTCACGATGCAAACCGTTGTGACTGTGTATTTTTTTTTTTTTTACATATTACTGTTGTGGCAACTTCATTTCAAAATGATGCTAATGTCACAAATAGTTTTATTGAGATGCTGAACCAAGTATCAAAACGTTAAGCAAACAAGTTACTCAAAAATACTGAAAATGTTATCCATACATACCATGGAAGATCAGGATCTCTTTGTACACACAGCTCCAGCCCTCTTAAGTAGAATGGAAATCTTTGTATGTGTTGAACTTGGATTTTATAATTGGTGTTGATTGATGAAACTGTATGTTTTGGGTTCCGGAGCCTTCTGACTCGACTGGGCAAACAGCTCTGGCACAAATCCACCCCATGAAGTTCACGGCTAGGGAGATGGGTCAGTAATTAAAAAAATAAAAAAAAAATAAAAATCCCAAAGACATGAAAGTAAGCCCACCAAGTTACGCTTTTATAACTCAAGAAACTCCACCATTGAAACACTTCATGCAATAGCCATTGTATCCTGTGAAAGCACTGATGAAACTTGGGTGGTGGGGAGGTTGCAACGTCCAGTGGACACCTAAGAGGAAATGTGATGGCGTAAAAAGAAACCCTGGATGTCCCTCAGTAAGTGTCAGAATTGTCACCGAGTGCCATTTGCGCACTTTGCCTTTAGTCAATGGGTTTCGCCCACAGGGATGCAGCTTCTGCTTTTCGAAGGGACTTATGCAATCTTGCTGTCGTCTTTGGACTTTTTTTTTTTTTTTTGATGAAGGTGATGTTTTCATTTCCTCTCTGGGGGGTAACACAGGACTGACCTGTGACTCAAGGAGATCACTTCATGGCCCACCAGAACTGATTGCATTGCAAACATGAGACTTGGGAGTACTGTCTGGATAGAACTTGTCTTCTGATGGTTTGCCTTGCCTGCTCTTGTTGGCATTTGACCCCTGATAGAGATACGAGATTATCTGATAAGTGGCCATTTTGTTTTGTTAATCACAGAACCTGGTGTTAATCTACAGATTCTATTTTCAGGCTTTTCATTGTTATCAAGACCAGTTTGCCCCAATCTAATGTAGACCGAATATCTGCTTCGCATTTTTTATTGTTACTGTCTTCCACCCAGAACCAATAAAGCAGTGAGGCATTACCCACTAAAACTTTACAAGAAACGAGCCACTGGAAAGTACTGCCCCCTGGTGGCCCTAGCATATGGACCTCAACTGGTTTTTCTCTACCCCTTAAACTAGCAGTTCTTCTCAGGCCCCCATCCTCTCTAACAGTGAATAGTTACTTCATCCTACAGGTGTACTGCCATAACAGTAAGGTAGAGGGGAAGACAAAGAAAGAATTTTTACTAAATGGCAGACCAAAAGGGGAAACAGTTCAGGTGGGTCACAGCATAAGCAAGTCCACATGCTTTATTTATCCTCACCACTTCCCTGTTACAAAAAAAAAAAAAAGAATGTCCCAAAGTAATTGGGAATGGATCCCAAGTCAAAATGTCAGCCATACCACCAGTACTTGGGACTAGGAAAAGCTTGGGCTGATGCTGGAAGAGGTGCTGGTGAGGCCAGCAGGTGGCACTCATCCTGTTGGTCTGAACGTGGATCCCAATGCCCCAGTGCAGTGACAGGGACAAAATAAAAAACTGAGCACCAGACTCTCTGTGGTCATGAAAGATCCCTGGACATTTCACTTTTGGAATTTTAGCAAGAGGACGCAGTCCGCACATTCTTGGTCTGATGCACAGCTGGGAGTGAGGGGGAGCCATTCTATTTAAATTGCGACATGAGATTTAGGTCTGGAAATGAATTGAAAGTTTACAAAAACTAGAGGTTTACCTGACACGGTTATTATAGTGACAACTACGTGTAGGAAAGCAGGTCACTAGACGGCAGTTTACTAGCTATTCAGAGTTCTCCATCCATTATCCAGCACGCTATATCCCAACTACAGGGTCACGGGGGGTCTGCTGGAGCCAATCCCAGCCAACAAGGCAGGAAACAAACCCCGGGCAGGGCGCCAGCCCACCGCAGGGTACACACACACCCACACACCAAGGACAATTTAGAATCGCCAATCCACCTAACCTGCATGTCTTTGGACTGTGAGAGGAAAGCCACGCAGACACGGGGACAACATGCAAACTCCACGCAGGGAGGACCCGGGAAGCGAACCCAGGTCTCCTAACTGTGAGGCAGCAGCGCTACCCACTGTGCCACCGTGCCACCTATTCAGAGTTCTCATTTCTGTAAACGATTTGAATAGGAATATATATAAGAAGCTAATCTGCGGATGATACCAAGCTAGGCAAACTTGCAGATAATCACGAATCCGTTGAATCCTCAGAGAGAGACTTGGACAGATTTATGACAGATGAAATGTAAACAAATGAAACACGTCACACTCTGGTAAAAGTAAGCAAAACAAGAGCAAATGGGAGAATTATCAGTATGCTAGGATATTGCACAACGAGAAGGAAGGGCCCTTCAACATGGTAGACAGGTAACAGAGCTGACCAGGGTATAGCAGGGGACAAAGAATTGAACATTGAAGACTAAATTTAACGTGATACCAGGCATGGGCAAAAAAACGCAACAGATGGAAGAAATGGCAAACATTTTAGGAAGTTCACTGATTCCATTAGAACTTGAGGTAGCCCTTCTTCTATCTTTTTTAAATGTGCATTCTCTTCAGTTGGTGGCTTTGTGGGCAATGACAAGGGGGATGGGCACGCTTGCACTCTCTGACGGCGGCTTTTCAGCTGTTTTAGGAAGTCGGGTCTCATGCAAATTGCCCTGCTCTTCCCTGGATCTTGGCATGCAAATCTGTGTACACGGCAGAACCTCAGTGCAGACACAAATTCACAATTGGAGGAAGTTGTGGCTATTCTGAGAAAGTAGGACTCTACCTGTTCATTGCGATGGAATAAATGACTCTGGGGTGCTGGGGTGATGCCAGGGAGTTGGCTGCCAAAGTGATACCAGTTAGAGAAGAAAGAGACAGACTACTTGTTTTGCATTGGCATAAATTCAAGGAATTGACAGCTGGTGCAGTTATTAAATGTGACGTATTTTTGCAAAGTGGCAGTGACCAGTGATAAAGGGAGGAACAGAACCTCTTTAGTTTTAGATAAAGAGGTAGATGTGAAAGGCACTATATCAGGGGTGTACAACTGCGACCCTGGAGGGCCGCCGTGGCTGCTGGTTTTCATTCTAACCCTTTTCTTAATTAATGACCTGTTTTTGCTGCTAATGAATGACTTTTGTCTTCATTTCAGTTGACTTGCTTTTTTAGATTTCGACCCCTCAATTGTTTGTTTTATTCCTTAATTATAAGCGAGTCAACACATGACTGGCTAACCTGTGTCCATGGCAAAGAAAGGTCAAGGTCTCAGTAATGTCGATCTGCTCAGGTCCACAAAACATTTTGATGGTGCTTTCTGTTGTGATGGAACGAGAGCACCAACCAGCCAAGGACTTAAATAACAAGATAAATTAACAACAAGAGTCGCTTTCTACTTCAGAAAATGGTTGGAGTGGAACTGGATGGAGTTTGCGGCCCGCAATTTAGCAATTTAATCTGTTGGCTCACTTCACGTCTTGTTTTTGTTTGGCTGCCATTTGAGGAAAAAAGAAGCAATTCAGAGGATTGTTGAATAACAAAGGCAATTAAAAGGAAGGGAAAAGCAGTCAGTTAACAGTAGAAATTGGTTACTGATTAAGAGAGTGGCAGGAAGGAAATCCTGCAGCCACTGTGGCCCTCCAGGGACTGAGCTGGACACCGCTGCACAGTGTGATAGATAGACATTTATTTGTCCCCAGGGGGAAATTTAACAGAAGCTTATTAAAAAGATAAATACATAAATAAGTGTGTGTGTGTGCGCGTGTGTATTTATATATATATATATATATATATATATATATATATATATATATATAT
>JANRMT010062846.1:20126315-20168832 GCA_026402145.1 Polypterus bichir lapradei | reverse complement strand
AATTCCAATGAAATTGATTCATGTTTGTGGCTGTAATGTGACAAAATGTGGAAAAGTTCAAGGGGGCCGAATACTTTTGCAAGCCACTGTATATAGTGATGGACGGCCGACAGCTCAACCCGACCAGCACACCTAAAGAATGGAAGGATGGGGGAATGCAGCTACTTTGGGACACTGCTTCCCCCAGGACACTAGATGGCGATTTCCCTGCAGCATAGCAGTGCCCCAGATTCCCACAGGGCACCGTGGTATATGGAGTTTAGCATCACAGCCCTGCTGGGTACCATGGGAGCCACCAGGAAATGCTGCAGGGAGACAGGGGGCGATTTTTGCTTCCCATAAAGCCCGGAAGTATTCCCAAGTCACGGGGACGGAAGCCCCAAAGTACTTCCGGGCTAAAGAAAACTCAAGCCCTCCATTTAACCCAGAAGTGCTGGAAAGGCAACTTCCGGGTCAAGGACTATATAAAGCACTGTTGGGTGCATAGACATATATACAGTAGATAGACGCCGCATTCACTGTGTTGCTAATACAGGTAGATGTGGAAACCGGGTTTTCTGATGAAAAAACAATAACGTTTAAAACAGTATCATTTACATACAACAGATTTTGGTGAATTGTTCAAATGTAATTATTTATATCCATTTATACACTAATAATGGCTATTTTTAAATAATAATAATAATTATTATTATTATTAAATAATTCCTACCATATAAGTAACATTTCTCGGACTGCCTTCTTCTATCTCTGAAACATTTCTCGACTTCGTCCTGTTCTTACTCAACACAGTACTGAAGTATCGGTTAATGCCCGAGTCACCTCACGTATAGATTACTGTAATGCTATTCTATCTGGCATCCCACAAAAACTTATCCATCGCTTACAACTTTGTCAAAATTCTGCTGCCAGGATAATAACCTGCTGTTCTAAATCCACTGAACATATCACACCGATTCTCTCTCAACTTCACTGGCTCCCTATTCACTACAGAATACAATACACAATACCGCTCTGAACATTTAAAGCTCTCCACACCTCACTGATCTCCTCCAGACTGTCACTCCTCTCCCTCACTCAGATCCTCATCTGCAGCTCGACTTTCTGTACCACACGTCAGACTCCGTGCTATGGGAGCTCAAGCGTCTCTCCTAGTGCTCCACAACTCGGGAATTCTCTTCCCTCTCATATTCGTCAGCTCAATTCAATAACACATTTTAAAACTGCCCTCAAAATCTTTTCAAACTGGCATACCAATTGTGAATTTTGCACTGTTATCTTTGTTTGTTTGCTAATTATTGCTTTTTGATTTGTCATTCTCTTGTTTTAATTTTACTAATGTTGTTTAGTTTTATTGTAAGGTGACCTTGAGTGCTAAGATTATAAAATGTGATTTTCTAATGGCCAAATATAACCAAAACAATTGTTCAGTCTTACCTATGAAATGTAATTCCCTGGGATCTGGTGTGGAGCGTACAGCGGTTTGTACAATCCTAAGCAGCACATGCATGAGGCATCCTTATCATTACTTCACTCCACAGCAGTGCCACTCACAATATGGTGGTGACGTTGACGTACGATGCTGCTGATCATAAGGTGTCTAGTAACTCTATGTCTATGGTTGGGTACCCAGCAAGAGAGCAGGAATTGGGAGGTAGATGACAGAGCTTGCTGGTAGGTGTGGAGGAAAGATTGCCTGTGTATGGTGGTTGGGGTGCTTAAAGGCACTATTACAGAAAAGGAGCAAATGAAAACACTTTTTTGCGTCCCGGACTTTTGTCTGTTGGGTCAGAGGAGCGATATAGCCCTCTAGTGTCACAATATATATATATATATATATATATATATATATATATAGATATAGATATATATAGATAGATATATAGAGATAGATAGAAAATATATACTGTATAGTCGTGCATGCCTACCTAAGGGATGCCTCAAAGATTGGTCCCAGGTATATAATACCCCGCCAGGGTGAGAGGAGGCACTGCCGCTAACAGGCTTGTCTCCTTTCTTCTTCTTCTTCAGCCCAGAGAAGATGCCCCCTGAGGGCAACTGACCACTCCCCTTCTGGTAAGACCAGTATAAAAGGGAGATGCCTCTGAATGTCAGCGTCTCATTTGTTCCCAGCCCTCTCAGAAGGATGGAGCTCCTTACACCTTTTGAAGAAAGCATTTATAGCAATAGCCATATAGGCTGTTTACGCTTATTTCAGCTCCATTGTTTAGTTTGTTTGCAAGTAGAATAAAGGGGGTAACCTGGTTGGCACCCCAACACTTTTCAAGAGCAAGGGTTAGGGTGCGTCTACCCGTGTGCATCCATGTGTATCTGTATACGTGTAACTTGACTGTTTTTAAAAATGCACACTAGGTTGACTTACATCTGTTTTCAGTTTCCAAGTATTTTGTGTCAATGAGGGTACAGCACATATCAGTGTGCACATGGTCTCATTTTCTGCTGCCCCTTTTTTTTCCCCAGCCACCCTGTGTATGAATCGCTGGAGCCTGGAGGAGCTGGTCAGCAGAGACCCCGAAAACTTTCTCATTCTGCTCCAGCAGATCTTGAAGAGAGCCAAAGAGGTAAACCCTTCACTCCTTCTCCTCACTCCCTCTCTGTCTCCTGTCCAGGGGTTGTGTGCAAGTACAGCTATTATGCCACCTATAGATGCAGTCTCAAGTCTTGCTAAGGTCCATATACCCAGACATGATTTTTTTGGCACCTTTTCCTTCTTATTGAACTACAAAAGCCAGATCTGGCCCCAAACTCAAACATTTGGCTTACTACTTGCACACGCTCAAAAATGAGGCAGAGGCTTTTAAGTGACAGTTATCAAAAATGTCCACAGTGTAGGACTGTGATAAAATGTATTTGGGGTCTGTGGCAGTGTGTATTTCTAGAGTTAATACAGTCTGCTCAGGCTCGGGGCAGGCATAGGTGCATGTGGTAGCGTGGCAAACCAGCCCTGGGGTTTTGATGAGGGGATTGGTGGAGGCCCACGTTCACTTGGAGAGGTGTGTGGTTCAGCCGATTTCCTTATTAGAGATCTAGGGTGCGGAATTTGGCACCTTCACTCTCGCTAAGTTATAATAGAGAAGGACAAAGAGAGATCAAAACAGGAACAAGAAAGGGAAAAATGAGAAGAATGTGAAAGAAAGAAGGAAGATGAGGGTCATGGCAGGGCCTTTATAGCAGCATGGCAAATGGTCGAGGATGGCCCAGGGTGGTGCTTATAGGGCAGGGTAGCTTCTGCCAACGGAGCAGGAGCAACCAACCACATCGAGTGGGGTCCTGCTGAAGGCTGGGAGATGGCAGTGAGGGAAAAGGAACAGGGATCACAGCAAGGAAAAGAACAAGCTTAAAATGGAAGGAAGGCATCTCCTGTAGGGGTGAGCAGCTGGGACGTAGTACACTGAGACTCCTGAAGGGTTTAATGGAAGATCCTGGGTGTGTTTTAACCCTGATTTTAATCTGTTATTAGATTGATTTATTAATGATTTTAACCTTCATTTATTATGGAAGGTTGCGCTGCAATGTTCACACTTTGGTTGGAATAAAAGCACCATGCACTTTGCACCAACCATTGCCAGTTATGCATACTCAGTCAATCCTTGTAACGTGACTATCGATGATTCAAGTTCAATGGAGTGGTACCGGCAGGATTAATATTCGATTCACGACTGGTTCCTGACTTGGTGAATAAGCCGTGAGCCACTTGTGACCCTGGATGAGATTTAGTAGGTTCAGAAACAGAAGTGGATTTTTGGAAAGAGCCTGTGTGTAGATCATGGAGGGGCATCCAGGGGTGAATGTGGTTATAGAAGGAGTTATACTGTGTCATGTCCCAAATATACATGCCTTGTCACTTGTTCTTACTTTTCTTTTTTGCCCCTAAGATCCAGGATACCTGTGAGTATAAGCTAGTCATCCCATTGAACCTGATGTTCTTTTCCACTCTTCTGCGGGTGAGTGTTTTCATCTCCTTGGCACTAACAATGTGCGAAGATGTGTGATTGTCTTCAGTGGCTTGTCCGGCGTTAAACTCTTTAACGTAAAGGATCTCCTCCAAACCTCCCTTGCAGACACCCTTCTTTCCCCGGGATGGACAGCTTCTTAGAGAGGCCTACCATGTCTTCTACGGTTTCCTTACGTGGCCTGAGCCATACTGCAGCGTCAGCCAAGACTTGCTGACTATCATCCAGGAGGAAATGAAGGCTCCAGGTATGTGGGTGCATCCTTGAGGTGTCACACTTTGGATGAAATCTGAAGTCTAGTTGGGTTGGGATTAAAATCAACAGGTACGCTTCATTTTGCACTTTCTCATTCATGTTGTTCATCAGCTACCTTAAGATCAGAAACAGTGCAGGCCTTCAAAAAAAGAGATTACTTTATTCAGGATTAACCCCAAAAGAGTAGGCCTCATCATCTCGGGTAGCCATTGCCCGAACCCAATAGGCAGACATACTGCTTTCACAGGCCCAATATTGGGACAAAGTTCTTTATTCACAATTATTAGTAATTCTTACAAAAGGGAAAGGGGAAATCCAATTTAACCCAAAAATAAATTTCCATACTTATCTCGCCTTATCTCATCTTCTAAATCATTTTTCTTGGTGAGGTTTGTGGCATCTTCCATATGTATTTTGTTATTTACTGAAAGGATTGATAAGGATTAAACGCAGGGACAAAAGAAAATCAAGGATCCAAATACGTTTGCCTATAAATCCAACCTAAAAAGGATCAAATCCAAAAACAGAAATAGCAACTTAGTTTGGCAAGGGTAAAAAAAAAAGAAAAACAGGAAATGCAATAATAAGAGAAGAACATAAACCACAAAACAGTCAACAAACTCAGTGCCTCCAGTGGCCATGGCAACAGCTGCTTCTCCTTGAATAGGAAGGGGGCGGTCCCTCATCAGCAGTGTCAGGTGGCTCCGCCCCTAGGCACCACATACAGACTACAAGTTAAATAACTAGAAGGACAAGGCATCACAATGCTGACATTTTTAATAAATGCATAATTACAAATCGACAAAATACAAATAAAGTTACACAACACCCCTGCGGTGGGCTGGCGCCCTGCCCGGGGTTTGTTTCCTGCTTTGCACCCTGTGTTGGCTGGGATTGGCTCCAGCAGACCCCCGTGACCCTGTGGTTAGGATATTGCAGGTTGGATAATGGATAGATGGATGGGTTACACAACACAAAAAAAGAAAGTGAAAAAAAATGCAACATGCAAAAGAAAACAAAAAAAAATTAAATAAACATAACGATGAGAATTCCATTTTGCTTTTTATTGCCCAGGCAGTATCACTGAAATTTTTCTGAAGGATGATGGCTTAGAAGGAGAGTGGCACTGCTCTGGGTTTGAATCCCAGCCTAAGTGCTCTGCAGATGTTGCGTTTTGTCTCCATATTTCGGTGACTTTTGGTTCAAAGTATGTCAACTTGCCTCCGCACATTCCAAACAGTTGTACAGCCATGTGAAAAAGTAAATACACCCCATGGAAATTGTTGACTTTTTCAGTCTATTCAAACAGGCAAACAGTGTCTACAGATGAAGGTGATAGCGTTGAGCAAATGACACATACAATTAACACTGTATTTTCATTCTCATAATGTAAATTAACAAAAATATGGATATGTCATAAGGTCCACCCCTAAGTTTATCACAACTTCAAATCCATCAAATTTGAATCGGGTGTTCCAGATGAGGTGTCAATGATTAGAACCTCCTTATGGATCATGTAGGTGGACCCTGTCTTCTTTAAAGCACAGATATCGAGGATCTGGTCTTCTCTTTGCTATTGATGTGTGTCGTGTCATCCTAAAAGAGCTCTCTGAGGCCCTCAGAGAGAAGTGTCTGGATGCCTAGGAGACTGGCAATGGACCTAAAAAAAGAAATCAACCATTCCACTGTGAGGAAAGTCATCTACAAGTGGTACAAATTTCAAATGACTGCTGATTTGTCCAGGACCGCCTGGCTGGCCGGCCTAGCAAATTCAGCCCAAGAGCTGACCATTTGATAGTAAAAGAATTCCCCAAGAACCCCAAAATTAAATTTTGAGATCTGCAGGTAACTCTTGCAACAATTAGTGTCAAAGTGCATACATCTGCAATCTGAAAGAGACTGCAAAAAGTTTGACCTGCATGTGAGGTGTGACTTGAAAAAGCATTGGCTGTCTATAAAGAATGTCAGATCAAGACTACAGTTTGGCATGGAACATCTAGACAAAGACCAGGCCTTCCAGAATTATGTGCTTTGAAAACATGAATCAAAGATATAGTTGTTTGGTCACAGTAACAGTAGACCTGTAAGGAGCAGAAGAACTTCATACCAACCACGGTGGTAGAAATGCTATGGTTTGATGTAGCATTGCTGCCTCAGGGACCAGGCAGCTTACAGTCATCAACTCAATTATGAGTTCTGCGTCATACCAACGTGTGCCTGAGGAGAATGTGAGGCCATCTTTCCAAAAGTTGAAGTTGAACTGGAAATGGATCTTCCAATATGATAATGATCCTAAGCACACTAGCAAATCCATCAAAGAATAGTTCAAAAGAAGAAATGGAGGATTATGGACCGGCCTGGTCAAAGCCCTGATATCAACCCCATTGTGGGCAGAGTTTGAAATGGGTAGTACATGCAAGAAAACAATCAAAAATTTTGCAACTCAAGAATTTGTGCGTGGAGCAGAGGTCAAAAATTCCACCAATTTGATGTCAGAGTATCTGGTGAGCAGTTATGCAAGCCGCTTACAAGAAGTAATTTCTGCTAAACTGGGCAATTGCAAACTTCTGAGGCCAGGGATGGACTTACTTTTTACCCAGTAGACCATTAAATCTATTGATATTTGTGTTAAATAAATGATCGAAAAGGCAAATTTCCCTTGTGTTTCACCTTTATATGTAGGCACTGTTTTCATGAAGATCTAATGTTTCAAATACATTGAAAACGTCAACAGTCTCCATGGGGTGTACTTACTTTTTCACACAAGGGTATGTGAAGTCAGTTGTTGTGGCTGAATTGGTCCAGTATTAGTGAGTGTGCATGTGTATGAGTGTGCCTTGTGAAGGACTGTTGCCCGATTCAGGACTGGTTCCTGTCTTGTGGGATAAGTTCTGGCCCACTTTGACTCAGGAAGGGATTTAGTAGGTTCAGAAATTAAATTATATATGGTTATGGGCACATAACACAAAGAAAATGCCAACTGTGTGATACAACAGATATACGTGCTTCTTCTAACAGTCATTCTATTGTCTTTGTGTTTGCCAAGAAGCACAGTGTCTGAAACTTCCCAGAGATGACTGTTACTTCTCAAGTGTTGTAATTCGCCCAGGTGAGGTTTCACTCTGACTGCTGCTGCTGTTGATGTCCCTCAACAATGTATGCCTTTGCAGTTTATCCATCTTGCAGAGAAGAAAGCACCATCACGCGGTGAGAAAGGAGAGGCTCTGTGAGACCCTTCCTATTAGAGCAGACATTATCTAATAATGACATGGAGCTAGAAGATCAGGCAATATGGTTCAACCTGAATTGTAGCCTCCACATTTTTAGGAGACACATCCATAACACACCATGGAATGACTGGACCAGATATGAGTCAAATAGTCAAGTCAGTAGGTTTGACTTGGATTTTCATATCATGTACTAGCAGTCCAAATTAGGACATATGCAAGCTGTATAATTTAATTCTGTGCAACTTTGAGCAACCGATCGGACTTTTGCAAAGGTGATCCTACCAAGAAAATGTTTATGAGCAGTCCTAGTCCCAGGCTTATTTATATATTAAACTGAGATGTAGATGGCTCTGTCTTATAGTGGAGAGAATTCCATTCTCCAGTGACAGCAAACATTTTGCTTCCTGAACACTTTTGGGTGTCTTATTGGGTTTGGTCTGTATAATTGCTGTCACATATTTTTGTGATTTCCTCTCGTATTATACATTCACTGGCCACTTTATTAGTTACACCTGCTTGTTAACATAAATATTTAATCAGCCAATCACATGGCAGCAACTCAATGCATGTAAGCATGTAGACATCAGAATTTGGCATCAACAACATGAAAGCATGGATCCATTGTGCCTTGTATCAATGGTTCAGGCTGGTGATGGTGGCATAATGGTGTGGGGAGATATTTTCTTGGCACACTTTGGGCCCCTTATTACCAACTGAGCATCGTTTAAATGCCACAGCCTACCTGAGTATTGTTGTTGACCATTAAGACTGCAGTGTACTCACCTTCTGATGGCTCCTTCCAGCAGGATAACCCGCCATGTCACAAAGCTCCAATCATCTCAAACTGGTTTCTTGAACATGAACGATGAGTTCACTGGACTCAAATGGCCTCCACACTCACCAGATCTCAATCCAATGGATCACCTTTGGGATGTAGTGGAACGGCAAATGTGTGATGCTGTCATATCAAAATGAACCACAATCCATAAGGAATGTTTCCAGCACCTTGTTGAATCAATGCCATGAAGAATTACGGCAGTTCTGGAGGCAAAAGGGGGTCCAATTCGGTACTATCAAGGTGTGCCTAATAAAGTGGCTTGTGAGTGTAAATATACATCCACGTGTACAGTACAGCGACTACAACTGGAACATCTGTGGTGATCTAAGTCCTGTTTTGTGTGAGAATGAGACAGCTATGCTAAAGAGTCTCATTACATTAAATTCTGTATATACTCGCTGATAAGTTCTCCCGCAGATAAGTGTGGGCTTGATTTTACCGTATAATTTCCGGAATTTTATAATGTCGGTTGTATAAGTCGAATGCGGAAAACTCACGCTATTGGTCCAAGAGATTATTATATGCTAACGCCCACCTGAGAAAGTAACCACATAGCTGACCCATAGGTGGGCAGAAAAGTGTGGCAGGTAAACCACTTGTCGAAACTAACAAAGAGATTTTTGTCTCATTTTCTTATAAAACTTGGACAGATGATAAATGTCATGAAAGCAATGAGCAAGATAGGTGAAGGGTTTCGATATATTACAACAACAACATTTATTTATATAGAACATTTTCATACAAAAAGTAGCTCAAAGTGCTTATATTAGGCAGATGACTCCATGGATCACTGATTCCAAGATTAAGGAAGGATTTTTTGTTGGTCCACAAAACACCTCATCAATGACAAGCAGTTCAAAGATCTTCTAGTGGGGCCAGAAAAAGGCATGGAAGGCATTCAGGGATGTTGTTGAGGATTTTCTTGGCAACTGTGGAGCACCAAACTGCATCCTGCAGGTTGATAGCATGCTTCAAACATATAAAACCATGAAATGCAAAAGGTTCATTTTCTGCGTTCACACTTGGACTTCTTCTTTGCTAATCTTATTGCAGCCAGTGAGGAAATAGGGTCAAAGGTTTCACCAGAACGTTACAACAATGGATGTCCTTCAGTCTATCAATGTTGGCCAACTGTTTTTTGCCACAGAAATGAAGAAAATGGAAATCATCGGCAAAATATGTTTAGCTCAATTGAACTAATGTGAAGTGCCAGCATCATTAAGTGAATAAACACACTAAATTTCATAAAAGTTAATCTAATGTTTCTCCAAATTCCTTTGTGATAGAGTCAAACAGAAATGATAGTTTTGTTCATCTTGAAGCTATCTATTATAATCACCAGAAATTTTATACCTTATTATGCTTATGAGAACATCCGAAGTATAACAATCCAGAGGTAGCCATTCAGTCCATAGAGCTCATTTGTTTACCAACATTTTTCTGATATTTTATTCAGAAACTTTCTGTTTCATCTTTGGCTGTTTTTTTTTTCAGATTCTCATTTCTTTGTGTAAAGTAGCTATGTTTTTAATTTTTGCGACAGCACGAACTGAGGATGCTGTCAGCCTCTTCTCCACTAGTCCTCTTGTGTGAATTCATTTTCAGTGGGCTTTTCATCTCTGTGACACCATCAATTGTGTTCTTCTGCAGGTATCTCCTACCACAGGCTCATCCGAGAGGAACAGGGCTTGACCACAAACAGTTGTCACAGCAAAACCATGTGAGTGTTGTTTTTTTTTTTTTATGTCTTCTGGGCAGCACCTGGGATCCAAGCAGTCCATTATAGGGCCTTTTCTTGAAGTGAATTGTTACTTTCTATTTGAATGTTACTCGGGGTGTCAGGTTGAGCTCTGTCTGATTTGTTTTTAATTAGGAGCGATGTCTAACAGTTTCTGCCCTTCCATCGACTCCAGATTGTGAATGAGATACCACGTTCTGGAGAAGTCTCCTCTTATGCCCTCCAGACTGGAAGGGATGAGACTTGCTCTGGTCATCATGGCCGGGGCTGGCAGCCCTCACTGGGCGTCTTTTTTGAGGTGTGAGAATAGATGATACCGTTAGAGACAGCACCCCCTCTTGTCCCGGAGTGGTGCCGCTTACCTTGGCCGAGTCTGGAAGGTGATTGGCAATCGCACATGCGTGACAGTAGTTAGACAGACAGAAGAGAACACCGATCTTCTATAAAAAGCTGGTGCCTGCACAGCGACCAGTGGAAAGCCATAATCTCAAACAAATTAACATTTACTATTAATGGTACATTAAAATAGAAATGTCTGTTCAGGAAAAAGAACATCTGTTAAAAAGGGCTTTGTATCGACTGAAGTAGATGAAGTAGATCCTTTTACCCACATTTCTCCTTTCAGGCCAAAGGTATCAATGGAGGGTGAAACTGAAAGGATTTTCGTTAAGACACCTAAGAAGAACGAATGAAATAAAGCAGTAATATTGGCATCAAAGGGTATTTCTTGTGGATTAGCAACACAGAAAATCAGAAATATTATCCCTTCTTTCTTTTTCATAGTGCCAGTCTTGTAACCTTTTGCAAAGTGACGGTCATAGAAACTTCGAGTCATTCATTACCTGAGAGGGTCTGAGAGAGACTTACAATTAATCGGGTTGGCAAAATCAATCCGACTAGCCATGGGGCACCAGTAAGACACCCAAGTACGGACCCATCTAGCCACTCATTGAAGATGGCGTTGTCGATAGGTAAACATCATATTTAATGAGGGTCGCTTTCAGTGACCAACTAGTACAATTAATAATGGCCAATCACTTCTGGGGGTGAGAAGTAGGTTTAGAAGGTCAGAAAGCTATGTGATTAAATATAAAAAACATTTTGTAAACGGTAGACATTTGCTCTTTCTATTAGTCCTGGATAAAATGCCCATAAAAGGAAGAGAGACTAATTCCTTTAGTTATTTCTGCTTCCATTTCTACCCTTACGGTTTATAACGTTGATGCAATGGAGCAGAGAAAGTGTGACAAGTATGAGAGGGTTATGGACGGGGCATCTGGTTGTTCCACATCTCTGCCTAAATTTTCTGGATGTATAGCTGTCTTGTCCTCTGACCCTGGGATTTGATCGTCCCAATCTTCCCGGCCGTTCAAGTTGACCTCCATTTGACCCAGTCCCCGAGTCTGAGCTTGACACGAGATCAGTAATCCACCTTCTCTTTTAGGCCGGATGTTCAGTTGAGTCCCTGTAAGCAAATCGCACATTTATATGAGCGCGCCTGCTTTGAGACTCAGCTTTACTCCCGTTTATCTAGGTCTTTGTGTGTGTGGGTCGTTTCCTATTTTCTGAGAAAGTTGGTGCCTGTATATCCTTTCCTCAGTTTTTGGCCGATGCTGCTGCTACCGCCGCACCGGTAGTGATTCTCCACGCTTTGGCGGTTGACTATGCGTGTTTCATTACTCGTATGGTTTCCGGCCTTATTTACAGGTCAGACTGGGGCCTTAGAACTTCAGGAAGCTTCCTCTTTAGATCTGCTAGTGCAACTGGCACAGGTGGGGTTTGCTTATTTGCTTTACCCTATTAGGAGGTAGTGAAGACCATCCATTCAAAAACCATTAGGGTGCTACAAGGTAGAAATAGTACAGTGGTATGTCAGAAGCTAAATGGTGGCTGAAATAATTATGATGTTAATAGTAAGGTATACCTTGTCCAGGACTGGCTCCTGGCTTGGGCTTGGTGCTGCCAGTGTTGTGCAAGAACACAAGAACTATCTCAAAGTTAAGTTCACACAGATTAAAATGAATCAATTCATGTTCATAGTTCATCATTTCAGTTTTGAGCTACTTCATGTTCAGTTCATTTTGTATTTTTTAAGGAGTGAGAATAAATGACCCATGAGTTTACTTTTTTCAATAGAACCAGCAGCCCATCACTACCATTAACCATTTAGTATAGGCTTAACTGTTGTGGATATTGGTGCAAAGTTATGTATTGTACTAGTGGAAGTAAAAAAGTACATAGTCATGTAAAGTAATTTTCTTAGTTTTCACATGGGGCCTATGTATGCCTATCCTCCCAGTCAAAAAAGAAATTAAATAGATGCAAGTATACATATAAATTACCACTCTGTTTCCAACCGTGTGACACAAATGCTGATTGTGGTGAACTAACCTATTACCCTGCCGGTCAAAATTCGTGTCACATATTGCATGTCCAAAGGGGAAAAATATAAAGTGGCCTTGCAAAGTGCAACGTTTTCCTAAAAGCGAAAGCGGAGCTTCACCGCGTGCTCGTGTTAGCAGGGAGTGCAGCTTAAGCACAAGGAGGCAGACACAGATAGCACCTATTTGATCTTATGTTATTTTTTCCAAATACAAATAAATGTACAAAATAAATATTTGTAAAAATCCACTATTTGTGCTTATCTGAATATCATATTCGGATTTGGCTCCACCCCTACATTACAGATTAAGGCAGCGTTTCTCAACCTTTACGTATTTGCGACCCGAGTTTTCATAATTGTTTTAATCGCGCCCTCCTAACGTTAATAAAATTTATTCCTATATTTTTTGCTGCCAATACACCACTACAAGTTTTATTATACCTACTTAACTTTTATCGACATTTATCTAACTCTATATTTATTTTTCTAGTATCAGAATGTAGTTTAAGTTAATTTGTTTTGGTTTCAATAGATGTACTTTTCATATTTTCGATTCTTGTTTTCTTTTTTTCACATCTTCGTGCCCCCTTTTTTGTCGCGCCCCACAGGTTGAGAACCGCCGGATTAAGGTAAAACGTTTAATGTGGACCTAAACCAGATCCAGAATGTCACCTGAAACTGAACTAGCTCACGTTGAAGTCCTTCACTTACAAATATGTTACGTTAAGTTCACCATTCTTAGAAAAATGAGCTTGTTCAAAGAACGCACTCTTTTGAACGAGTTCATGCACAACACTGGGTGCTTCCAGTGTAGGTTTCAGGAACATTTAGGCCATGTTCCAGAACTGGGATTAAGCAAGTTTCAGAATGCAAATAATAATTATTAAAATGTAACATAATATGTATACATGCATTCATGTGAAAAGATAAGTACCCGCCTGAATTGACTTTTTCAACATATTTGAACACTAGCAAAATACCCGCACTTTGCAGCGACGAAGTACTGCCTTAAAATTTTTATTAAGAAGAAAATTAAACCTTTTTAAACTGAGGGAAAATATACCAATGATTATTTGTTAAGGATCTCTTTGTATACCACATTGTCATTTCGGCCCTCCGGTTGTAACATGACTAAGCTGTGTGCTGAGCTCACTCTTGAGCATGCAACATACAGTTGGCCATGTGAACAGTAATCTTGTTTCAAATCTCACAGCTTGGATTGCTGCTGTCATAATCGGTTTGAGTTTCATGGTTTGTTTCAATTACGTTAGTATTTGCAGGACTTGTGTTGAAGTGACATTAGGCATCTGTCAAGTGTTGTAAGCACACAACCGGTTTCATCGAATAAATCACATCCAGCTTTTGAGAGTTTAAACATTCATAAACATCAAAGTGTCCACTACTGAAATCGTCACCTGTGAATCTAAGATGTTTAAGAGGCATTGGAGGTTGTCGAAAGGTGTAAAATATTTGGCCATTTCGGTACACTTGAAAGCGACAACCGAACAATTCAGCAGCAGCCATCAACTCACATGCAGATCCATAGGTGAAGGGCTTAAGCATTTCACTCTTCTAGTGCTCCTGTGTAGTATAATTATCTCCTGTACCGTCATCAGTCCACACCTTGAACCTGTCCCAGTCATTCAATACATAAGACACAATGTTCCTCCGGATATCAAGAGTGAGCCTGATATGGCCGTGCAATATGTAACACAGAGAATGGAAAAGGTAGGTGCCACCTCCGGGCATGGAAACCACTCGGTAAGTGACAGTTCTTTGATCGATGGTGATCACCTCGATAGACATGGTAATGGGGGTACGGTTGGAATGATAAAGGAAATGGATACCTGAACAATGTTAATTAAGTCTAAAATACCTACACAATAACTATAATCGTAATAAATGAACAATAAACAAGCGGAGAAGCCATGTATTAAAAGGCTGTAGTTATCAGCAGGGAGACTTAAATCCAGTGGTGTAGAAAGGAAGGGAATGTAGAGACCGGAGCGACGGACGGCCTTATATAGGCAGGCAGCCAACAACATGGGAGGCGTTGGGATAGGAGACCCAACGCCGCCTCACACGGTGACCGAGCTGCAGGCTATGGATGTATACAGGTCCTTCTCAAAAAATTAGCATATCATGAAAAGGTTCTCTAAACGAGCTATTAACCTAATCATCTGAATCAACTAATTAACTCTAAACAACTGCAAAAGATTCCTGAGGCTTTTAAAAACTCCCAGCCTGGTTCATTACTCAAAACCGCAATCATGGGTAAGACTGCCGACCTGACTGCTGTCCAGAAGGCCGCCATTGACACCCTCAAGCAAGAGGGTAAGACACAGAAAGAAATTTCTGAACGAATAGGATGTTCCCAGAGTGTTGTATCAAGGCACCTCAGTGGGAAGTCTGTGGGAAGGAAAAAGTGTGGCAGAAAACGCTGCACAACGAGAAGAGGTGACCGGACCCTGAGGAAGATTGTGGAGAAGGACCGATTCCAGACCTTGGGGGACCTGCGGAAGCAGTGGACTGAGTCTGGAATAGAAACATCCAGAGCCACCGTGTACAGGGGTGTGCAGGAAATGGGCTACAGGTGCCGCATTCCCCAGGTCAAGCCACTTTTGAACCAGAAACAGCGGCAGAAGCGCCTGACCTGGGCTACAGAGAAGCAGCACTGGACTGTTGCTCAGTGGTCCAAAGTACTTTTTTCAGATGAAAGCACATTTTGCATGTCATTCGGAAATCAAGGTGCCAGAGTCTGGAGGAAGACTGGGGAGAGGGAAATGCCAAAATGCCTGAAGTCCAGTGTCAAGTACCCACAGTCAGTGATGGTCTGGGGTGCCATGTCAGCTGCTGGTGTTGGTCCACTGTGTTTTATCAAGGGCAGGGTCAATGCAGCTAGCTATCAGGAGATTTTGGAGCACTTCATGCTTCCATCTGCTGAAAAGCTTTATCGAGATGAAGATTTCATTTTTCAGCACGACCTGGCACCTGCTCACAGTGCCAAAACCACTGGTAAATGGTTTACTGACCATGGTATTACTGTGCTCAATTGGCCTGCCAACTCTCCTGACCTGAACCCCATAGAGAATCTGTGGGATATTGTGAAGAGAAAGTTGAGAGACACAAGACCCAACACTCTGGATGAGCTTAAGGCCGCTATCGAAGCATCCTGGGCCTTCATAACACCTCAGCAGTGCCACAGGCTGATTGCCTCCATGCCACGCCGCATTGAAGCAGTCATTTCTGCAAAAGGATTCCCGACCAAGTATTGAGTGCATAACTGAACATAATTATTTGAAGGTTGACTTTTTTTGTATTAAAAACACTTTTCTTTTATTGGTCGGATGAAATATGCTAATTTTTTGAGATAGGAATTTTGGGTTTTCATGAGCTGTATGCCAAAATCATCAATATTAAAACAATAAAAGGCTTGAACTACTTCAGTTGTGTGTAATGAATCTAAAATATATGAAAGTCTAATGTTTATCAGTACATTACAGAAAATAATGAACTTTATCACAATATGCTAATTTTTTGAGAAGGACCTGTATATGTAAGTAAGTACGATTCAGTTAACGTTGGGAACCCGCGTACCAAATTTCTTCAAGATGGGCCCATAAGTAACAAAGACTGTTGAAAAGTTCAATATGGCGGCCAATAGTGGCATCATACCACCGAAATAAATACATTGGTTTCGGTTAGCGCAGGGAAGCCGCCTACCAAATTTCGTGAAGATGGGGCCATAAATAAGAAAGTTCAACATGGCGGACGTTGTTGACCGTTATGACCGTTACGCGTAGAATTTCGAAATGAAACCTGCTTAACTTTTGTAAGTAAGCTGTAAGGAATGAGCCTGCCAAATTTCAGCCTTCTACCTACACGGGAAGTTGGAGAATTAGTAACGTTGGAAAGTTCAATATGGTGGCCGACAGTGGCGTCATACCACCGAAATAAGTACGTACATCGGTTTTGGTTAGCGCAGGGAAGCCACCTACCAAATTTCGTGAAGATGGTGTCAGCCTTCTACCTTCACGGGAAGTTGGAGAATTAGTGATGTTAGAAAGTTCAATATGGCGGCCGACAGTGGCGTCATACCATCGAAATAAGTATGTACATCGGTTTCGGTTAGCGCAGGGAAGCCATGTACCAAATTTCGTGAAGATGGGGACATAAATAAGAAAGTTCAACATGGCGGACGTTGTCGACCATTATCGACCGTTATGACCGTTACGTGTAGAATTTCGAAATGAAACCTGCTTAACTTTTGTAAGTAAGCTGTAAGGAATAAGCCTGCCAAATTTCAGCCTTCTACCTACACGGGAAGTTGGAGAATTAGTGATGAGTCAGTCAGTGAGTCAGTCAGTCAGTCAGTCAGTCAGTCAGTGAGTCAGTGAGGGCTTTGCCTTTTATTAGTATAGATGCAAATAATAGATCTTCATGTAAACAGGGCCTACAGATAAAGACGATAGTCTTGAATAAGAACACATGAAAAATTTGCCATGTCAATCATTTATTAAACAAGAATATCAGTAAATGTAATGATCTGCTAGGGTAACAGTAAGTCCACAATTGGCCCCAGAAGCTGGCATTGCCCTTTTTAGCAGAAACTAGGTATTTTGTAGAACTGTCCACTGTCTGTGATATCGAGTCGGTGAAATTTTTGACCAGTCCTCCATGCACAATTCCTTCAGTTGCCAAGATGTTTGTGGGTTTACTTGTATGTAGTGCTTGTTTTAAATCTAACCTAATGTTTCAATGGGATTCAAGTCAGGGCTTTGACTAGGCTAGTCCACAACCCTAAATTTCTTCTTATTCAGTTATCTATCTGCTCCATAAGGCTGGACAAAGCTGGTAGCACTCATTGATTTCTCCAGGGCCTTCAATGCCATCTAGCCATATCTACTGAAGGGTAAGCTAAGGGATATACAGGTGGATGAGTCTATGATGTCTTGGATAATGGAGTATCTGTGTGGTAGGCCGCAATTTGTGAGGTTCAAGAACTTTACCTCCGATGTGGATGTGAACAATGCTGGAGTACCACAAGGAACAGTCCCATCAGCTTTTCTGTTCATTCTGCACACCTCAGACTAATAACATAACACCAGGTCACGTCACCTGCAGGAATTAATGGTGTGCATCGGCAAGATGGATGAGTCAGAGTAGAGGAGTCAGGGGGAGACCTGTGTTTCGTGGTACAAAGATAACAACCTGCAACTTAACAACAGCAAAACCAAGAAACTGATTATAAACAAAGATCATTTACACCAAATAATGCATGTAGAGGTGGTGCACCTAGGGGTCCACCTCAATGACAACCCCAAACAAACAGGAGCAATGCTGCACATCCTCTCTCCACACACTAGCATTGAGATCTATGAGCTAAAGCATTCTGCAAGAAATGTGTGTCAAGAAACACATATCAGTGTCAATAAGCCTTTAGAATGCATCATTGGGACTGCTTGCTTATCTTTAGCCACACCAGAAATTTCTTTTTTGTATAATTGGTTAGATTTTTTTTTTGGGGTGGTGTTTTTTGATTATTTGTTTATTAGAATATTTCTTGAGCTTCTGTTAAAAACTAAATGTTACTCTTAAATAGATAGGAAAATAAAGATCTATCTATCTATCTATCTATCTATCTATCTATCTATCTGTCTGTCTGTCTGTCTGTCTGTCTGTCTGTCTGTCTGTCTGTCTGTCTGTCTGTCTGTCTGTCTGTCTGTCTATCTATCATATAGTACCTTTCATATAGTGCCTTTCATATCTATCTGTCTGACTATCTATCAATAAAAACATAGAATATCTGACTGTTAAAAGCCTTAGGGTGTACTCACACTGGCAGTTTGTTCCGTACACCAGCATGTTTGTTCGTATGTAACCCACAAAGTGTAATTCGTTTGACTAGTGTGATCGCTCTGTGCCGGACCAACCATACCATGCCCTGGCTCACTTGGAAGAGGTGGGCCAGAACACGGTTTTGCAGCTTTCGGGAACAGTGTGATCGCTAAACGTGCCAGAGCACGGAAAACAGACATAGATAGATAGATACTTTATTAATCCCAAGGTGAAATTCACATACTCCAGCAGCAGCATACTGATAAAAATAAACAATATTAAATTAAAGAGTGATAACAATGCAGGTATAACAGACAATAACTTTGTATAATGTTAAAGTTTACCCCCCTGGTTGGAACTGAAGAGTCACATAGTGTGGCGGAGGAACGATCTCCTCAGTCTGTCAGTGGAGCAGGATGGTGACAGCAGTCTGTCGCTGAAGCTGCTCCTCTGTCTGGAGATGATCCTGTTCAGTGGATGCAGTGGATTCTTCATGTTTGACAGGAGCCTGCTCAGCGCCCGTCGCTCTGCCGCGGATGTCAAACTGTCCAGCTCCGTACCTACAATAGAGCCTGTCTTCCTCACCAGTCTGTCGAGGTGTGAGGTGTCCTTCTTCTTTATGCTGCCTCCCCAGCACACCACCGTGTAGAAGAGGGTGTTCGCCACAACCGTCTGATAGAACATCTGCAGCATCTTATTGCAGATGTTGAAGGACGCCAGCCTTCTAAGGAAGTATAGTCAGCTCTGTCCTCTCTTGCACAGAGCATCAGTATTGCCATTGACATGACGTCAATGAAAAAATTCTCATTCCATTCAATATCTTTTGAGTTAAAAGCAAGTTTTTATCCTTAGCTTACACATGAACATGAATTGTAGCTGGCAAGAAAAGCTTCAAATTTCTCCCTTAACATAATTCGTCACCGTAAAATTAACAGCAAAACACTGAGCTGCACACTCAATAAATCTGTAAGAGGGCAGAACATTATCCTGCCATACACAACTACAAAACAACCACAAATTAAGTAAAATCATTTTGACATGCATGCGGTCACACCATGTTTGGATCTTGTTTTGGCTTTACATGAAGTCTCATAGTCGTGACAAAAGCGTGCCTGGGCCCAGAACATTAAGTGCAGTGTGAGTGCAGGCCAGCGGGGGAGCAGGGAGGGGGGACAATCAGGCTTGGACACGGCACGAAACAAACGTGCCTAGTGTGAGTATGACCGTAAGCGCTACGCCACATTGCCTATCAACCTTGTTGTTTTATGATATCTCATTGTAGTGCATGGCAGTTCTGTTCTTTCTGCTCCTTGTTTTCTGTCTGTTAATCTTAAGGGGTGGGGCTTCCTGAAGGTGCAACTATGGACCCGCCCCCTTTGCTAGTTAAAGAGCCGGCATTCAAGGTAAAGGCTGCCTTGACACTATGGCTAATCTTTCTATTGTTGGCTCTTCCTTGAATTTTGATTAATTAGATTTTGTGATTATTATTTGGTGAAAGGACTTTAGACTTGTTACAGTATTTGATTCCAATTTCTGGGTGACAAATTGGATTTGTTTGATTTCAGGATTTGAGTATTTTTTTTTTAATTCTCTGGTTCGGCCTTTGTTCTTTTTTTAATTTTATTAATATTTTTTATAAATATGCTATTGTTATTACTAGTTTATACAGGTTTCACGGTTCCTCTTTCACTGTTGTGAAGTTTTGAACTTTACAAGCCTTACCTCCATTGTTGGCCTGTTGAGTTTTGGGGGAAAGTCTCGCTCTGTGTATTTTTGTGTTTTTGTAACAGACAAAATCACGACAGATTGAAAACTACCTCAGTATTACTTGGAATAATATGCTGTAACCATTCCCTAGTAGACAGACTTAAATTCTGTCCATTTTCTTCTTATAAGACCAGTTGCTCCCTTTAGCTGTACTGTATATAGTTAATTGTGGTTTCCCTGGCTTTGTTTATTGTGTCAACAAAGGAAATCCCTGTAGTTTTAAAATGTTATTTCAATATACAATTGGTGACTCATTCATATGGTTTGCACAGTACAATGAAGTGGATTTCAAAATGAGAATGAGACTGTGTCATTGTGATTCATGTTAATTAATAACAATATGGTTTTGTACATTCAGTAAAAAGAAAGATGCATGTTCATCTAATTGTAGCTTGTCATCCCCTTTATATTTACTTGATCAAGATGGAGACTGGCACAGTATTACTGCCACACAGCTCTCGACTGTGACTTGATTTTCAGCCTCTGAAGTTCAGATTGTGTGTCCTCCCAATGTTCATATGTGGCTTTTTCTTCCATAGTTATTATAATCAATGCTGAGTAGGTGAGTTCAGATTTCTCTGACCATGTGCCCGTTCCATCCACATCTTCCTGTTTTTTCAGTGTTGGCATTCAGATTTTGTCTCATTTGGGGACCATCTGTAGTGTGCTCTCATCGACTTGCCCTTCAGTCTATTGGTTTCAGTTGCCTTTGTGTCCTCATTTAATGGCTGATGTTTAAACTGATTTTACATGACATCTGTAGTGGCTTGCTATTCCAAAGGATTAAATTAGAACATTAGTAGAATCCTAGATGAGAACAGGTCATTCAGCCCCTCAAAGCTTGCCAATCCTATCCACTTAAAAGTTGAGTTTTGAAAGTCCCTAAAGTCCTCCTGTCCACCACACTACTTGGTCACTTATTCTAAGTGTCTGTGGTTCTCTGTGTGAAGATAAACTTCCTAATGTTTATGTAAAACTCACCCTTAACAAGTTACCCATGGTGCCCCCATGTTCTTGATGAACTCATTTTAAAGTCACCGTCTTGATCCACTGGACTCATTCTCTTCATAATTTTAAACACTTCAGTCAGGTCTCCTCTTAATTTTCTTTTTCTTTACCTAAAAAGTCTTTTCTCATAACTCATCCAATGTACCCCTAGAATAAGCCCAGTTGCTCTTCTCTGGACCTTTTCCAGTGCTGCTATGTCCTTTTTGTAGCCTGGAAATAAAAACTGCCCCCAGTACTCCAGATGAGGCCTCACCAGTGTGTTATAAACCTTCAGCTGAACCTCCTGTGGCTTGTAGTCCACACATCAAGGCGCTATATAACCTGACATTCTGTTAGCCTTCTTAATGGCTTCTGAACACGGTCTGGCAGTTGATAGTGTCGAGTCCACTATGACTCCTAAATCCTTCTCATAAGGTGAACATTCGATTTGAAGACCTACCATTGTGTATTGAAACCTCACATTTTTACTTCCTACATATAACACATGACATTTGCTGACATTAAATCTCATCTGCCACAAATCTCTCTAAGCTTGTATGCTGTCTAAGTCGCTCTGCAATGATTCCACCGATTGTAGACTACAGTTAGGTCCATAAATATTTGGAGAGAGACAACTTTTTTCTAATTTTGGTTCTGTACATTACCACAATGAATTTTAAATGAAACAACTCAGATGCAGTTGAAGTGCAGACTTTCAGCTTTAATTCAGTGGGCTGAACAAAAAGATTGCATAAAAATGTGAGGCAACTAAAGCATTTTTTAACAGAATCCCTTCATTTCAGGGGCTCAAAAGTAATTGGACAATTGACTCAAAGGCTATTTCATGGCTAGGTGTGGGCAAGTCCGTCGTTATGTCATTATCAATTAAGCAGATGAAAGGCCTGGAGTTGATTTGAGGTGTGGTGCTTGCATGTGGAAGATTTTGCTGTGAACAGACAACATGCGGTCAAAGGAGCTCTCCATGCAGGTGAAAGAAGCCATCCTTAAGCTGCGAAAACAGAAAAAACCCATCCGGGAAATTGCTACAATATTACGAGTGGCAAAATCTACAGTTTGGTACATCCTGAGAAAGAAAGCAAGCACTGGTGAACTCAGCAATGCAAAAAGACCTGGACGTCCACGGAAGACAACAGTGGTGGATGATCGCAGAATCATTTCCATGGTGAAGAGAAATCCCTTCACAACAGCCAACCAAAATGAACCCCCTCTCCAGGACGTAGGTGTATCGATATCCAAGTCTACCATAAAGAGAAGACTGCATGAAAGTAAATACAGAGGGTGCACTGCAAGGTGCCAGCCACTCATAAACCTCAAGAATAGAAAGGCTAGATTGGACTTTGCTAAAGAACATCTAAAAAAGCCAGCACAGTTCTGGAAAAACATTCTTTGGACAGATGAAACCAAGATCAACCTCTACCAGAATGATGGCAAGAAAAAAAGTATGGAGAAGGCGTGGAACAGCTCATTATCCAAAGCATACCACATCAGCTGTAAAACACGGTGGAGTCAGGCAGTGTGATGGCTTGGGTGTGCATGGCTGCCAGTGGCACTGGGACACTAGTGTTTATTGATGATGTGACACAGGACACAAGCAGCCGAATGAATTCTGAGGTGTTCAGAGACATACTGTCTGCTCAAATCCAGCTAAATGCAGTCAAATTGATTGGGCGGCGTTTCACGATACAGATGGACAATGACCCAAAACATACAGCCAAAGCAACCTAGGAGTTTATTAAAGCAAAGAAGTGGAAAATTTTTGAATGGCCAAGTCAGTCACCTGATCTTAACCCAACTGAGCATGCATTTCACTTGTTGAAGACTAAACTTCAGACAGAAAGGCCCACAAACAAACAGCAACTGAAAGCCGCTGCAGTAAAGCCCTGGCAGAGCATTAAAAAGGAGGAAACCCAGCATCTGGTGATGTCCAGGAGTTCAAGACTTCAGGCTGTCATTGCCAGCAAAGGGTTTTCAACCAAGTATTAGAAATGAACATTTTATTTCCAGTTATTTAATTTGTCCAATTACTTTTGAGCCCCTGAAATGAAGGGATTGTGTTAAAAAATGCTTTAGTTGCCTCACATTTTTATGCAATCTTTTTGTTCAACCCACTGAATTAAAGCTGAAAGTCTGCACTTCAACTGCATCGGAGTTGTTTCATTTAAAATTCATTGTGGTAATGTACAGAACCAAAATGAGAAAAAAGTTGTCTCTGTCCAAATATTTATGGACCTTACTGTATCTGTCACTCCTCCAAGCTTGGTATCATCTGCAAAATGAATCAGCTTGTTAGTTACATTGCTATCCAAATTATTTATATATATATATGAGGTGGGGTTAGGAGGGTGTTGGTTGTAAAGTTTTATTTATTATGAAGATGTTCTTCTTCTTAAGTTTGCATATGCTGGGTTCATGTCCAAATGTCTCTTAATGGCGTTTTTGTTCGATAGGCAGGATTCAGCCAGCTCTCTGGCACTTTTAGTACTGGCCTTAAATCTTTCTTGTACATTGTCCCAGTTAAATGTATGTCCAGTTGAATATGCGTGCGTATAAATATATATATTAACATTATACAGCTGCTTCCATATATCCGCATCATTGGCATGTTAATTATCTCACTCAGGGTCACAATGCTGGATTGAACTGGCAACACCCCAACACCTTAATCTTTATTCCGTATGCTCTAGGTTTTTATTATCTAATCCCATTTTATTTTTAGGATTCAAGGCAGCCAGAACTTATCATACTAGCTTCAGACGCACTGCAGAAACCTTTAGGTTTAAAAAAAACGATACTTGCTAAAGTTGGGAATGAATGACATGATTAAGATGGTACAACGTCACAGTAGGGGTAGCATTTTGTGTCTGAATCCTGGCTTAGTCTCCTATTTGTCTTCCTCTGGTTTTCCTTCCACATTCCAATGATGAACATTTTAGGTTAACAGATGAGTGTGTGAGTGTGTGTATGTGCGTGAATTTGTGTGTGTGTGTGTGTGTACCACCTGTCCAGAGTTGGTTCCTCCTTTACACCCGATGTTGTCATCATAGGCTCTGAGCTCCATGGCTCTGAACTGGTAGAGGTCCGATAGGAAATGAATGGATGTTCAAGTTAAAGGAGATATTGTAAGATGGAGAGATGAGTGGACAGCATTGTAAAAACCGAATACCAGGCCTCATTAGCCTTAGAAAAGAGAATTTTTGTGTGGAGAACCTTTTCATCACCATTGAAATTAAGAGCATTCCTGTGAACTTTCAGGCACCGTCTTTATTGCACAAAAATTGCCTTTATTTATCTTGTCTCTTAAGATCTTCCTCACAGGGTTAGGTGCGGTTGAGGGGGGTTCCCTGTTTTATCTATTGTTGCTTCAACATCTGTTGTAATGGCTTTTCTATTCTTGTAGCTGTTTAACCTGTTAAAACATCAACACTAGGTAAACCAGTAATGGGGGCTAAATCAGCAATCTTGTGTAACATTAGGTACAGTAGTCATAGGTCTGTTTTTGGTCCCCTGTCACTAACGAATAGTCAGGGATTGGTAACAAACCTCGAAATACCTCAGGACATTTTGAGATTTGCATATTATGGTTACGCTTTCAAATATTTGTTTCAGGTCAGAGGCCAAATGCAAAACCCTCATCTTCTAAAGCACACAATAAACTCAGTATGCATATTTATAGTTACATGACAATGACTATAAAGGAGACGATACAGTTCAGCAATAGAGGGGTCACTTCATTATACTGTCAACCCACATACTGTAACGCTGCAAACATTCAATAAACCGGACACACAGAGCAACCCTATTAGTTCTCTGTAACGTATATGAAGTCCAGTCCTCCAATAAGAACACCCTTAAAAGTCGATTAGACAAGTCCTTTTCCAAGGAGGCGAATACCACATTAACCACATTGTCTTCAGAAGCCCCCGACAATAGCCACTTTAGCATATAATCCACAGTTTAAATGTGTAACTATAATTCTTTACCTTCTGGCTTTCTTTCATCCCCTCGCTGACTTTCACCAGTTGTCTTACACATCTGGTTTTCCCTCTTCCTGGTTAGTTTCATACTCCCTTTAAACATGGCCAATAAGGAATGACTTCCAGTCTATGCAGGATTCCTTTTTCACTCCTTCATTGTTGAGAGGCAAAACCATTTAAAAAGACAATCCCGCCATACACATAACATCTGACAGAGTATTATGCATATAACATTTACACATTACACAAATGTGCTGCTGTTACTGTACGTACATGGCTTCACCACCCCCTGGACCCATCTTGGGTCCAAAATATGGTTTGAGGTTGACTACATTGATGTTTTCAACTCTGGCTTTCGATTCATCCCCCCCAATTTAACTTTGTAGTTTAAGGGTCCCAAAACCTTTACGGTATTTGCTGGACCCAACCATTTGGGTGGTGGGGGGGCAAGTTTTGCTGTGAATTTGCATGATAATTTTGACAGGTGGTCTGCCCTTATCCAAACCCTATCCCCTACCGAATATTAAGACACCTTTTTTGGTGTCTTCTGCTGTAACTTTTAGCTCACCTCATGACACTCTTCCCAGACACTCAGATCCATGCACATTCTGCGACAGTGCTGTACATTAACAAATTAAAAAGAGACCGTTCATTGAACAAGCTAATTTTTCTAAGAACGGTGAACTTGACGTAATGTATTTGCATGTGAAGAACTTGAACGTCAGCTAGTTCAGTTTTATGTGACGTTCTGGATCTGGTTTAGGTCCACATTAAATGTTTTGCCTTACCCCGTTATGTAGGGGTGGAGCCGAATCTGAATACGGTATTCGGATAAGCACAACTAGTGGAATTTTACGAATATTTATTTCGTACAAATTTTTTGCCACTTATTTGTATTCGGAAAAAATAATGTAAAATCAAATAGTTGCTGTCTGTGTCTGCCTGCTTGTGCTTTAGCAGCACCCCTGCTGACACGAGCACACAGTGAAGCTACGCTTTCACTTTTAGGAAAACGTTGTACTTCGCGAGGCCACTTTATATTTTTCCCCGTTGGACATGCAATTTGTGATGCAAATTTTGACCGGCAGCATAATCGGTTAGTCCACCACAGTCACCATTTGTGACACACGGTTGGAAAGTGAGCGGTAATTTACATGTATACTTGCATCTATTTAATTTCTTTTGGCTCTTGTTCAGAAAGCGGACGCCACTTGGTTGTTTCACAATAATTAAGATTAGGTATATAAGTAGGTTTCACATTTCTGTTATCATTTTAGCCCTAAAATAGTGACTTAACATCAGGGACCTATTTTATTGTCTTTAAGGTTAGTGTTTGGGCGAGGGGAAGGCCGTTTCAAGTGGCGTCCGCTTTCTGAACAAGACCAATTATTCTTTTTTGACCAAGAGGATATTAGCATATATTGTTATATATAGTGGCATGGTGGCGCAGTGGTAGCACTTCTGCCTCGCAGTTAGGAGACCTGGGTTCACTTCCCGGGTCCTCCCTGCTCGGAGTTTGCATGTTCTCCCCGTGACTGCGTGGGTTTCCTCCCACAGTCCAAAGACATGCAGGTTAGGTGCATTGGCGATCCTAAATTGTCCCTGGTGTGTGCTTGGTGTGTGTGTGGGGGCGTGTGCCCAGCGGTGGGCTGTCGCCCTGCCCGGGGTTTGTTTCCTGCCTTGCACCCTGTGTTGGTTGGGATTGGCTCCATCAGACCCCGTGACCCTGCAGTTAGGATATATCGGGTTAGATAATGGATAGATGGATGTTATAACTCAATAAAGTGTATTTAAATACAAAAAGTCTTCATAATTACAGTATTTTATTTTATTCAGCACTGTAATAGCCTAGTATAAGGCAAGCAAAACTGAAAAAAGTAAACTCATTTTTTCTCACTCCTTAAATACAAAATGAACTGAACAGGAACTAGTTCAAAGTTGAAATGGTGAACTATGAACGTGAACTTATTCATTTTAATCTGTGTGAACTGAACTTTGAGCGAGTTCTTGTGAGGTGTGAACTTCCACAGTATTGTTCTACGGTGGATAAGTTAAACCAGCAAGCTGTTCTTTGTCTCTTCTCCTCAGAACGGTTCTGCTGATGAACATGGATGACATCCCCAGTGAGTTCCAGGTAGTAACGGAGCAGCTGAGCAGCATCACGTATTCCAAAGCGGACAGTTACATCACTCTTATTCAGCATGCCTTCCAGAGCGTCTTTGGGAACAGGGTCTCTCTCAGACAAATAAAGAAGGATCTGGAGGTACAGGCAGCCATGCTTTCTTTCTGAGTGGGTTTCTTGGTGGCCCTGCTGGGTCTCTTTTGTTACTGTGGTGCTTTGTGTGTAGTTCTTGTGCCCCCAAAGGGCTTTATCCCCACTGGGGTTTTACATTAAATCTTTCCTACTTTATATTTTTGCTTTGACCACAGGATATGCCAGCATGGTCGGCTATTTTCCTCCTAAACTAACATACTTAAAAGATGAACATTTGCATATGGTCATTCAGAACCAATGGAGTACATGACTATGGGTTCAGATGTCTTCAGACTTCTAAACGTTCTACACTCTTGATTGTGTTTCAGATTTAATTTTACTGTAAATGAATACATTTGCTGTATTTGCCTAAAAATACACACTTGATGACAAAGTGAAAATATGTTTGCAGAAAGCTTTGCAAATGTGTTGAAAAATCAAAGACTGATATTCAGACCCTTTGATGCGATACTCATAATTGTGGTCAGGCACATCTTGTTTGCTTTAATTCTTCTTGAGACTTTTCTAGAATTTGTTTGAGATCCACCTGTAGTGAAAGGACCTGATTGGTCATCACTTAAAAAGGCACACACCACTGCATATGAGGTCTGCAATTCACAATGTGTAACAGGACAAAAACCAAGTCATTGCGTTTGAAGAAACTCTGTAGACCCCTGTGATCAAATTGTGGTGAAGCATAGATCAGGGCAAGGAGATAAAACCATTTCTAAAGCTTTGCATGTTCCCAGGTGCACATCTGCCTGCCAAGTGTGGTATTCTCTGGTGAATGCCAATCGAGGTGCATGGTGATAGGCTGTGAGCACAGGTCCCAGTAGATGACCTCGGGTCCTCCTGCCACCCTCATGGAGTCTGTTTGAGACAGTTTGGTCAGAAACATGCACACCAGTAGCCAGCTGGAGGTCAATTTGTAGGGCTCTGGCAGTGCTCCTCATGTTCCTCCTGGCACAAAGGAGCAGATACCGGTGCTGGTGCTGGGGTGATACCCATCTACGGCCCTGTCCAGCTCTCCTCATGGAAGGCCCCGCATCCTGGTATCTCCTTCATTCTCTTGAGACTGTGCTTGGAGACAAAAGCAAACCTTCTTGTGATAGCATATATTGATGTGTCATCCTGGAGGAGCTGGACCACCGGTACAACCTGAATCAGTAGCAGGTACCACCTCACACTACTAGTAGTGACAAAGACACTAACAAAACACAAAACTAGAGCAGAATCAGTCAGGAAGGAGAAGGAGAGAGCAATTATCTGTGGCCACCTTTCCCTTTTAGGGTGACGTGTTGCTGTTGTCTCTCCAAGTGCACCGGTTGTCACTTTCATTTCCACCAAAGCAGGTAAAGTTGATTCACAATCACTCACGCTTCCTAAATGGACAGACTGATATCTCTGAAGCTTCACTGACTTGGACTGCATTGACGAAGTGTTCCCTTCACTATTTTGAGCAGTGTATTTATCTGATGAGTGTGTATAATGGAAGGCCAAACAGGACCCCGGGTCTGTCTCTAGTAACATAAGTCTTGTGTTTGGTCCCCAGTCAAAGACTTCAGAGGAGCTGTCCCATTTTTTCATGGAGGTCAGTGAAGTTCTGGAAACAGCAGCAAGCTGGCCTGATTATATGAATGCGAGGCAACTTGTGGAGACCAAACTGGAGCAGCTGAGTGCAGAGATGGGTATTGTGGTGCTCAATAGCTGTGCCATGGAAGGTGAGCGGGAATACATATACTTCATTTCTTGTCCTGTATTGAAGAAAGCAGCCATTGCTTGGCTGCTAAGTAAAAAACTGTACTTGTGTTCACTACAAAAAGTTCATTTATCCATTTAATGAACCTGCATGATTCAATTACGGACGTGAGTTTTACAACCTAGAAATGTATTGTTTTATAAATTGCTGTACCATAAAGTTTAATGTAAAAATCAGTATGTTCGACAAAGTGCACTTTGATAAAGCTACTGTGTAGCTGTGAATACAGTGATTGCTGCTAACGTATTTTAAAGAAATAATTGCCTTATAATCAAATTAGTAATAATGCCCACAATGAAAGTGCTATATTGAGCAACAATAGCATCATTGTTACAGTACACTGCACAAAGTGCAATATGGAGGCACAAGAGTTTCCTGTTTTCTGAAAGGCTTTATTATGCTGTTCAGTTTAGAAGATGCAACTGCGAGTAAAGCTTACCAAACAGTTTTGTAATTAGATGTGCAGCTGCTCTAAGTGTAAAGCAGCCATGTTTTGATGAGCGTTATCTTGTATCTTTATATTATAAAAAAAAGAATAATGCTTTTCATAACACTTTGAGATATGTTTTTAATGCTATGATAAGAAACCTGTTTGCTCTGTGAAGCGCTCAACTTGATGGGCACTCTGTTAAATGACAATCATTTATTCAGCTTGTATGTGAACACTTTGTGCTGCTCCTGTAATTACTTGTTTTCTAAAATACCTTATGGTAGTATTCAGCTTGGAAGGGTGTTGTAAATCACAAAGACACATTTGTTAAATTGCTAAGTGCTTTATGATAGTGTTAAATGTGACAGACATCAATTAAGATCAGATTAATAAAGTATCTATCTATCTATCTATCTATCTATCTATCTATCTATCTATCTATCTATCTATCTATGCAATCCTGCCAACTACGCCAAATTATCTATCTATCTATATATGCAATCCTGCCAACTACGCTAAATTATCTATCTATCTACGTATCTATCTATTATATAAAATGAAGAATGATTAACTAAACTACGATTTAGAGTTTGTTTATTGACACATTTTATTTTTCTGTATACTTTCCCAGGGCTCAAATCAAGACACACATTACAGACTATCCAGCTACCAGTGGCCAAATGCCTCAAGTATCACTGGGATAAGGATAACTTCGGTAAGCACTCCTTCTCCCTCAGCCAGGGCCTACAATTAACAATGAGAAAGATAAAAAGGAACTGGAAGCAATAGGGAACCAGACAGATCTCACCAGTGGATAAGTAAGAAAGTTGAATAAGAAGAAATAATTACTCTGTGACAATTTTGGGGAAAAAAACAATTGAGTAGTTGAGTGTGTGTGCAATTGCGATTTACAAGAGTGTGTTTTAAGCTGATGTTTTGTGAGGCAGGGATCAGAAGCCCTACATTTAGAACAATTTTACACTAAAGTCGAAATTGGATAAAATCAAAACAAAACGGGAACTTAAATTCTTTTTGGTTTTTAATTGCAGACATCATAACTCCTGTACGGGCGGCACGGTGGCACAATGGGTAGCGCTGCTGCCTCACAGTTACATGACCCGGGTTCGCTTCCCAGGTCCTCCCTGCGTGGAGTTTGCATGTTCTCCCCGTATCTGCGTGGATTTCCTCCCACGGTCTAAATACATGCAGGTTAGGTGGACTGGCAATCCAAAATTGGCTCTAGTGTGTGCTTGGTGTGTGGGTTTGTGTGTGTGTGTGCCCTGTGGTGGTTTGGCGCCCTGCCCGGGGTTTGTTTCCTGCCTTGTGCCCTGTGTTGGCTGAGATTGGCTCCAATAGACCCCCATGACCCTGTAGTTAGAATATTGCGGGTTGGATAATGGATGGATGGATAACTCCTGTGGTTACTGTCCCTCTTACGTGTGGTTAAAGATTAATAAAGCAAGCTGGTGTCAGGATGGGCATCTGGCTGTAAAATGTTTCAACTCCGGCATCCTTGGATTTAAACTGGCAAACGTTCATGAGCCCTAAAAAATGGCGGTTAAACCAATAGACAGCGAGAACTGCAAGTGTCAGGATCTTGTTAGTTACTGTCCTAAATCATTTCTTTATTATTCAATGACCATACAGTTTTGTAAAAGAACATAAACATTTGTTTTGCTGGCCAATTGTGGAACACAAATCTCATTTTTAAAAAAGAGCTTTTTGCGAAGGTAGATAGCGAGAAATATTGTTCCCTAAAGATTTGTTCAAACTTGCATGTTTATGTGTTTTTACAGCATAATGCAGATAATTGCCTACAAACCAATTTCTGCTCATGCTTTTTATTCATATTACAATGAAGGTGCAGTGTGATTTTATTTTACTTATTTAATTTTTTTATATGTAAACATGATAGGCTGCATATTTTTCACACAAACACACTCCGAAATGTACAGTCATACACATTATGATGTTACAAGTAATGGCGCACTGCCCGATAACATGCAGTGCATACACTTGACTTGACCATTCCTAGTTTTCCTCCTCTTTCTCTGTACGTTTAGCATTCATTTGCTCAGAGGTTGATGCACTTGCTGTTTCCTGAGCAACATTTCTTTTCTTCACCCTAGTGGGCTGCTTCTTCTCTTCATTCGTTGGCATCTTTTCACGTTAAAACTGATTAAGTCAGTGTTTGTGTTGCATTTACTTTAATTTTTCACTTAAGCTGGTCTTCAATCTGCCTCAAGAATGATTTAAGATATGAAGAGGTAGGGGAAGTGACGGCGAATGTTGTAGGGATGAGAATGGTGCCCATACACATGCGCCACACCGCCGACCTGCTGGCCACAGATGAGACTTGATTCTACAATAAAATAAAAATAAAAAGAGGAATCATCACCCCGAAAGCAGATAGTAGAGGTCACGTAGTACATGTGTACCAAATTTCAGGTCAATCGGTCAAACGGTTTGCGAGCTACAGGTGATTCAAAATCCTGGACAGACAAACGGACAGCCACAGTAGCGTATTATAGAAGAAGATGTAAGAAGAATTAAATGGATTGGCCTGGTGAGCTTTGTTGGGCTGAATGGCCTGTTCTCATCCAGAATGTTCTAGTATTCCAATTACTGGGGTTTTCTCCGCAGCCAACTCGATAAGTGGAAGACTGGTTGATAACCCACTGCCATTACCAGACTGCCTTCCTCTCCTGTTTCTTGACTCCTACCAGTGAGATCTTGCATGTTCCATACACATAGATGTTCAGTTCTGTCTCTGACGCATCTTTAGGATTCTGATCACTAAGGCTACATCCGCATTGCTAAGTTTACGTGTAAAAGTGCAGACAGTGGTCTCCATTTTCATTGTTTGTCCACACAAGTCATCCTTGTAAATGGAGACTTTTAAAAACGCTCTTCAGAGCTGTTTATTTCTGAAAACGGTGGGTTAGTGTTGGAATGTAAATGGGTGAAAACTTTGAAAATGCTAACTCTAATCGTGCTGTGATTGGTTTGTGCTTATTATGTATCCCTTCCCTGATTGGATTCTACTCGTTACATTTTCTCAGCCACTTGGCTCACCTTATACTTGTGCGTTACTCTCGATAACAATTCCACCTCATTATTAGTTCAAAACTCTCGATAACAATTCCACCTCATTATTAGTTCAAACATGTTTCAGAAATGAATGTCTACCATGGAGGATGCTTTCTGTTCCGGTTTCCACCGATGTACGCACACTCAGGGTTGGCGAATAACTATGTCATATGCATTTTTGGTCATTTTAGTGTGGGAGGAGATACGTTCATAACTAATGTGATAACACTAGTGTGGACGGAGATCATTTTTGTTTAAAAAATGTACTGTAGGTGAGAATGAAGTCTAAGACGGTGATTATAAATGGCAAAATGGGCATCATCTTAACAGTACAAACACAACACACATCTCATGACTCTAGAAAACGATAAACGTGTCGGGTAAATTTTTTTTCACTAGAAATCTTTATTTAAATACGAAATGACAGGCAGACACACGTGGAACTAATGGATGTAGATGCTTCCAAACAGAAACTAAACGCCTTCCTTCTTGTGTCAATGGCAAACATTTTGCAGGATGCAAAATGCTGTTTGTTCAATTAATAATTTTTCTTCTTGCTAGAAATAATTCAGATGTTTCATAATTGTCATTTTTTTGAACAGTTGATAATAGTGAAATGTTACACACACACGTCTTAATGTTTGGCCTGTTTGCTGTTCACTCCATTTTTTTGTAGACAGCAAGGTGTCACAACATACTCTGAACATGTATGGGCTACATTGTCTGTCAGGGTACCCTGTTCATAGGCACAAAATGGCAGCAACCACTGAAAAATACAAAGAATGTTAAAATATCTATAAATAAATAAAAATGCATAGCTCTCTGAAAGCAGAATAAACGAACAACAAGAATGACAAAAGCATTTCTAACAATGAGACCATTAGAAAAAGAATAAAAAGGAGATGCGAAGAACGTTTTGAGGTGCTTTCAAAAAGAAAACAGTCAAGGAGGAGACCAAGAATGTTAAAGACAACATAGTGAAGTAGATAAACTCGAAAAGAGATGTTCTTAATTTTGAATTACTGAAGTTTTTATCTGGGTGGAGGCCTGTAATATGCTAGCAGCTATAAAGAATATTAAGGAAATAGAAAACTATTTGAAGGTTATAAATGCTGAAGTGAAGTTTCAATAAAGTTAGGTCAGTAAAAACATCCATTGCTGGAACTAGGTAACATTTAGCCAGTGATGTGCGGAGAAACTATGGAAATTATTGCTTTTTATAGGTTTGTCTGGTGACTCCTTAGCTACTTGAAGTCATCTTATTTTTATTTAATTTTACAGACGTATTAAATGAAATACTCTTAAATGAGTGTAATATTCCCTCAACAAATTCTGCGCAGCCTGATGTAGAGGATGATGTGGACAATGACCAAGAGGACATTGAGGAGGACGTGGAAATCACCTGCATTGATCACCGGGCTTCCACCATCTCAACCTATTCCACGGTATCCACAGCTTCCAAGGACTCTATGTTCTCCACGTATTCTATTGCCTCCACCCACTCGGCACCTTCTATATCATCGTTTGCTTCAGGAGTAGACAGTGACTTTTGTGAAGACACTGATGAGGAAAGTCGACATGAGAGGCAAACAAAGACCAAGACCACGTTGACCCGCCGTTTTTCCAAGCTCTTCAAAAACCGGAAAAGCACAACCTTACGGCGGACTGAGAGTTTGGGGAACCCTGAGTCCAGAAACTCATTGCCTTTAAGGTCACAAAGGTCCAACTCCTTACCGCAGCAGGTGCACCTGCAAAGCGCAGAGCGGCAGTTTCTCCGTAACGCTTTCTACCGCAGGAGGCCTTTTCTTAGTTGTGATGAAGACAGCAAGACCACTAGGGTGCGGGTGGTTGTGTTTGGCGCAGACCAGATTTCGGGAAAAATTGCCAGGGCCTACAGTAACCTCAGGTAAATACGATATTTTGCAATTTAACTTTTTTTGGGTGACGTGAGTGGGGCACATTTCTTAGGTTTGCAAATATCAGGGTCTTAGCCCACTCTGAGATTGTTTTATGTAATGCTACCCATATGTTAAATCGAAAAGTGGGGGGAGCGGCTCCCCTTGGGGTTTTTGCATATGTTATTGTATGTATATGGGATCGAAAAACTCCTATTAGAGTTATGATCATGATTATGTAATGAGTGACAATGAGACGGAGATGTATTATATGTGATGGACACAAATCCAATACTCACTAATGCTAATGTCGCAGATAAAATCATTCAATAAATAAATGGATCCAAAAAAAGGTAAAGTCCAGTGAGCCACAGTGCTTCTCTCTCTATTGCACCCCGACTCACCATCGGGTCTTTTCAGTGGGGCTAAACACCAACGAGTTTGGAGATCCAACACTTAACTTTCCTTCTAGCCACCTCAGACGGTATCCGCTAGGATGCACAAAGCCCGGCTTTATCATCTTAGCACCGTTTTTCAGTGCCCGTGGAACGACTCTTGAAGCTTTCAGCCACAGCTTCCAGTGCTAAGCATGAGTGGCCCATCCTTGGTCTCATTGGGACCACCAGACTACATTGCCTCCTGTCTACCGCATTGGCTTGCACTTCCCATCTTACTCCTTTATTCTCGTCAACCCATCTCCAGTTTTCTTATCCTCATGTATCTTTCTCGACGTCTTCTCATTCTCAATCTCATTTTTTTCTTCTGTTCTGTCCTCGCTATCCTTCTCAGACTCCTTTTACACTCTTAGGGGTGCAGGTCCTTTGTTTAACAATCCACAGAGTGTCAATGAGGAAACCAGCTGAGCTGATCACATTTGCACATGAGTAAGTAATTGACCAATTTCTCCACTGCACACCATGTGGCCAGGCAGCCTTTCAATGATGTCCACCCTCACCCACCAAGCCTGAGCTGTACTGTTGTTAATAAAAAAAAAAAAAAACCTTGCACTGCCATGGACCCCCTATGTGCTTCACCGCAATCCAGAGGTTAGAGAGAGAATATCAGAGAGTGTGTTGGAAAGAAGCCTTCCTCTCACCAGAACAGAGCAGAAATTGCCAAGTCCAGTCGAACATTTGTTTGTGCTCCCTTTTGGTTCATCCCTCAAGGGTGTACATATTTTGGTTACATAAAACAATTTCTTGCTATTTTGGACTTATTGTGCATACTGAAGTGATGGCTAAAATAGCCCATAAGTCCAATAACCATTAAATTATTACAAACACATTACAGTATTCTGTAAAAAAAAAGCACATTACTGCCAGTCACTATGATCATAGGGCGGCACGGTGGCGCAGTGGTAGGGCTGCTGCCTCGCAGTAAGAAGATCTGGGTTCGCTTCCCGGGTCCTCCCTGTGTGGAGTTTGCATGTTCTCCCTGTGTCTGCGTGGGTTTCCTCCCACAGTCCAAAGACATGCAGGTTAGGTGCATTGGTGATCCTAAATTGTCTCTAGTGTGTGCTTGGCCCTGCGGTGGGCTGGCACCCTGCCCAGGGTTTGTTCCTGCCTTGCACACTGTGTTGGCTGGGATTGACTCCAGTAGCCCCCCTTAACCCTGTGTTAGGATATAGCGGGTTGGACAATGACTGACTGACTATTATCATAAAACACAACAGAACTGGATACAGAGGACAAGAAAAATCACGGTTGTTAATACCAGTTTTGTTATGAACAAAGAGTCCCAAAGCACATACAGTCCCATTAAACACTTCCAAATTTTCCCATTTAACTGTGAAACCCTGGCTAGAGCAAACAGCAGGTCTTCACAAAATGCTCTATTATACTATGAAGCTCCAGAGAGCACAAAGACATAAAGGAGTTGCCAGCTAAGACAATCTCTGGTGAGCAAAGTCCCAAAGCAGTATCAGTAAAGTCAAATAACAGAACATAATATCTGGAAATCACAAAGCACTGAAAAATTGCACCAAATCTCCTAAGCGCTTGAAAAATGAACCACCAGGAATTGTGGGAGACTCTCCTGATATAAAAGATGGAGGGCAGTTCTTAGCATTGATTGGCAGGTGGCCCCGCCTCTTTGAGGGAACCACCCACAAAACACATGGAACATAAAACATATGCATGACATTAACATATATAAATGAATCAACAAAAATAAAGACTGCATTAAAAAAGACTTTAAACCCCAGCCAGAGGAGAAACACTAGCTGAGAATCTACCAAGTTTTGTGGATGGTCTCTATGGCCCCCCACACAGCTCTTGTTTTCCCCCCTTTTCCGGGAGTGACCAGTACAAGAGGATAAGAATCAGAGAATGTGGAGTTGCTTGGACAAGTGAAATGCATCTTTCTTGGAAATGCAATTTGGTTTAAGAGACAAACTGCTTTGTTAGCCATATCATATCTTGATTTAATTCAGTAGCTGGAATAGCATCCCATGATTGCTGGTACTGCTTAACGGTGCTTCCTACTGATTTCTTTCAGATTGCAAGAGAGCAGCTGCCCTCATCTTACCAGGTACTTTAAACTGCAGTTCTTCTATGTGCCCGTCAAGAGAAGCCTGGGCATTTCCCCTGTGGGACAGCCATCCATGCTCTCCAGTTTATTAGACAGTCCTTCCAAATCTGCAGCCCAGTTGGTAAGTAGTCAACTATTCTGGATCACATTATACACATGTATTTTTAGTTATCTCTTTTTAAATGAATAAATAAATGGATATTAATAATGCCCTAACACGAGAATGTAGCCTCTAAGAGAGGACTAATGATGCCAACGTGCTGTTATCCTAATTGAGTAATAGTTTAATTTTGTAGGAGAAAACCCTGCAACTGAACAGAGTGTACAATATAGGAATTAGAACAAACACACTGCTGTCTTTCTTGGGGACACCAAGCATTCTTGTAATTGAGTCACTTGTCACAGAATAGCATCTAATGTCTGCCACAGAGAGCTAGCAGGAGAAGATTTCACAATTTATCCTGCAGTTCTTTGGCTATGCATGACTGCTGTATTGTACAGGCTGGAATAACTGATTGAATATTCAAGTACGCTACACCTGGTTACACTATAGTTAAGATTAGGGTTGTGGGAGGTTTATATGACTCGAATAATGATGACTGTCGAGTAAACCAAGCTACATAAACTCATAATTTTGATCATTTGTGTCATTCTTGTGTAGCATGGTGACTTTGTTACTTGACCAATGCACAGATACACACTTTATTAAGGTAGATAAGCTGATTACAGTCTGTCCGGCAGCTACTCTCTGTTACATGTGTTCAGAGTTCATCTGTTGGAATATATTTTGTTATGCAGGTAGTAATAAAATGCATTCCGTTTTTCATTCCAACAGTGGCAGTGCTTTTATGAATCCCATTCCAAATGACATATAACAGAGACATAACAATTGGACAGATACTTGTCCCTTTAATAAAGGTGGATATATGTACTATATACAGTATATATATATATATATATATATATATATATATATATATATATATATATATAAACAAAGATTGACAGGGGTTGGGGGACAAGTGAAGGCCCCCATTTAATTGCTGGCAGTAAAATGTCAAAAGCAATGAAACATCTGTCAGAGTAACTTCTTTCCAGATGCAAGTCAAATACTAGACGAACCCAAAATGGTAGTGGTGGTTATCAAGCAGGAAAAGGCAGGCCCATGTGACCGGAAACTAGAAGTTACATCAGGGGTCTTTGAGTGCTCAGTATTCTGACTTGCGGTTAGAGAAAGAGGAGAGGCATTAAAAGTTAGTGCAAACCCTTGGCTTTGGGTGGAATTACACTTCAATTAGCCCAGGTGGTGTCTCCCTTTCGCCTGTGTGTGTGATATATATATATATATCTATACTAATAAAAGGCAAAGCCCTCACTGACTAACTGACTGACTGACTGACTGACTGACTCACTCACTCACTCACTCACTCACTCACTCACTGACTCATCACTAATTCTCCAACTTCCCGTGTAGGTAGAAGGCTGAAATTTGGCAGGCTCATTCCTTACAGCTTACTTACAAAAGTTGGGCAGGTTTCATTTCGAAATTCTATGCGTAATGGTCATAACTGGAAGCTATTTTTCTGCATATACTGTAATGGAGTTGAGCTCGAAAGCCGTGGGGGCGGAGTTTTGTGTGACATCACGCCTCCCACGTAATCACATGAACTGACTGTCAACGCAGTGTGTAGAAAACCAGGAAGAGCCCCAAAAAGCGCTGAAGAAAACATGCATTATATAATTGAGAAGGCAGCGAAACAATAAGAAGCGATCGACTGACATATACAACCATATTCATGAGTGCTGCTACTTCGGAAACAAAGCACGATGTAAACCTAAACTTTAAATTAAGTTCATAGACAGGCTGCCGCTGGTGTTTGTAATTTAGTGCCTGCCCATATAAGGCCGTCCGTCAACGGCAATCCAATAGAAACACTGCCGCTAAATATTCACGGGTGAAGGACTGTGCTTATGCAGAGGAAGATGAGATGGTCAGGGTGGTGTTTGGCACAAACTCAGCGAAACTGCGAGAGAAAGTTTTAAGTGCCGGGTCTTAGCTGACATTACATACAGCCGTGGACATCACACGAGATGGCACCAGCACAGCTGGGAACCTTCGATGCAAGAACACCGAGCGGCTCACGTGAACTGACGCAGTGCACAGACAAAAAGCAACAGTTCCAAAGAGTGCTGAACAAAAACCGAATTACACAATTGAAAAGGCAGCAAAAAAATATGAAGTGTCTGATACATACAAGCATATTCATAAGTGCAGCTACTGCAGAAACAAAGCACACGGTGCAAAAAGTGAATGTCCCGCTAAAGGAAGACAGTGTAAAAAGAAAACCCGTGCATGCAGTGTGTCAGGTCTCAGATAAAGAAGAAGACGAGCTGTTTATTGATGCAGTAAGAAACGAATCGATAAATGAAACCTGTTATCTTTACAACGATTGACAAACACGGAATGTAACTTGAACACAACACATCGTACAAATACGACCCTGATTGAAACAAATAATGATAATCGAATCCTTGATGACAGCAACACTCAATAACACTCACAAAGCAATTACTATATATTGACAATCATGTTACGTTATTTTTAAAATGTTCCCTTTTCTTTTTTATAACATCTTTAACACACTACGTTTCCGCTGTGAATATATATATATATATATACCCGGATCTACATACTCTCAAATAGACAAGCCACACACCGTGGCGCAATTGTAGAGGCTTCGCCTCTAGCGCCGACATCCAAATTTCGATTCCCGAGAGTGGATGTACTGAGTATGTACACGCGCTTCTCGATTCATTTTAACCTCGCATCTCCTTGGTTTGGGACGTATGAAAAAATATGCGGTTAACGGAGAATCATGTTACGTTATTTTTAAAATCTTTCCTTTTCTTAGCACAAGCACAGCTGAGAAGCTTCGATGCATGTACTCCATAACAAAAAATAACGCATTTAATCACACTATCAATTCCAAGCAAAGGGGAACTTTTGTCAATGCATGATTTCCTGGTACATCGATTACACTGATGCACACATCACAGCTACAAAAATGTTACAGTCGGAATGAAGCGCGTTCCTACGACTGATCGGAGGAAAATTTAATTTCAAAAAACTACCCGAGCGGAGCCTTGATAAAAGCATGGTTTTGTGCACACTGAAAAGCAAGCAAAATTAGATGCAGTACAGAAAGCGGACTTTGTGACTCTTACTGGGGATCATTGGACTTCCGTGACAGTTAGTAATTCTAATTACATCTAATTACAAAATGTTCAATGATCACACTGTTTTAGCCTAATGTACAAAATAATTTTGGCTAAGGTTACTCAGAGTTTAAAGATTAAGTTGGTCAAATTACCTTTTATGTTTCTGACTTATTTTTTTAAGAAGAAAAACTGCACTTTATGTTGAAATTTTGGTTATTATTATTTAAAGACAATACCATTCTGAAAATGTACTTAAAGTACTTAAACTACCACTTTATTTTTAAGTCTGCCCAATTTTAACCAGGGATGATATTTTTGTTTCTGTTTTGAATTCAAATGCAGTTTAAAAGCATTTTTTTTTCAGAAATTAAAAGAGTTTGAGTTTACAATATTCATGTCCATGTCTATTATTTGATTCTGTCGCCCACTAAAACCCTTTTAAATTAAAAAAACACATTTGCGATTTGGGGCAAATTTATGTGTGCGATTACATATGATTAATCAAGATTAATTATTACACAGCCTCTAATGAATTGGATTAATTTTTTTAATCGAGTCCCACCCCTAATATACAGTGGAGGAAATAATTATTTGACCCCTCACTGATTTTGTAAGTTTGTCCAATGACAAAGAAATGAAAAGTCTCAGAACAGTATCATTTCAATGGTAGGTTTATTTCAACAGTGGCAGATTGCACATCAAAAGGAAAATCGAAAAAATAACTTTAAATAAAAGATAGAAATTGATTTGCATTTCATTGAGGGAAATAAGTTTTTGAACCCTCTAACAAAAAAAGACTTAATACTTAGTGGAAAAACCCTTGTTTGCAAGCACAGAGGTCAAACGTTTCTTGTAATTGATGACCAAGTTTGCGCACATTTTAGGAGGAATGTTGGTCCACTCCTCTTTGCAGATCATCTCTAAATCCCTAAGGTTTCGAGGCTGTCTCTGTGCTACTCTGAGCTTGAGCTCCCTCCATAGGTTTTCTATTGGATTAAGGTCCGGAGACTGACTAGGCCACTCCATGACCTTAATGTGCTTCTTCTTGAGCCACTCCTTTGTTGCCTTTGCTGTATGTTTTGGGTCACTGTCGTGCTGGAACACCCATCCACAACCCATTTTCAGTTTCCTGGCAGAGGGAAGGAGATTGTCGCTCAGGATTTCACGATACATGGCTCCGTCCATTTTCCCGTTAATGCGATTAAGTTGTCCTGTGCCCTTAGCAGAAAAACACCCCCAAAGCAAAATGTTTCCACCCCCATGCTTGACGGTGGGGACGGTGTTTTGGGGGTCATAGGCAGCATTTTTCTTCCTCCAAACACAGCGAGTTGAGTTAATGCCAAAGAGCTCTATTTTGGTCTCATCAGACCACAGCACCTTCTCCCAGTCACTCTCTGAATCATTCAGGTGTTCATTGGCAAACTTCAGACGGGCCTGCACATGTGCCTTCTTGAGCAGGGGGACCTTGCGAGCCCTGCAGGATTTTAATCCATTGCGGTGTAATGTGTTTCCAATGGTTTTCTTGGTGACTGTGGTCCCTGCTAATTTGAGGTCATTAACTAACTCCTCCCGTGTAGTTCTAGGATTCTTTTTCACCTTTCTCAGAACCATTGACACCCCACGAGGTGAGATCTTGCGTGGAGCCCCAGAGCGAGGTCGATTGATGGTCATTTTGTGCTCCTTCCATTTTCGAACAATCGCACCAACAGTTGTCACCTTCTCTCCCAGCTTCTTGCTAATGGTTTTGTAGCCCATTCCAGCCTTGTGCAGGTCTACAATTTTGTCTCTGACATCCTTGGACAGCTCTTTGGTCTTTCCCATGTTGTAGAGTGTGGAGTCTGCTTGATTGATTGATTCTGTGGACAGGTGTCTTTTATACAGGTGACTAGTTAAGACAGGTGTCCTTAATGAGGGTGACTAATTGAGTAGAAGTGTCTAACCACTCTGTGGGAGCCAGAACTCTTAATGGTTGGTAGGGGTTCAAAAACTTATTTCCCTCAATGAAATGCAAATCAATTTCTATCTTTTATTTAAAGTTATTTTTTCGATTTTCCTTTTGATGTGCAATCTGCCACTGTTGAAATAAACCTACCATTGAAATGATACTGTTCTGAGACTTTTCATTTCTTTGTCATTGGACAAACTTACAAAATCAGTGAGGGGTCAAATAATAATTTCCTCCACTGTATATATGTAGATATACCTGTATATGTAGATTTGTATATATATGTGTATATACAGTATATATGTAGATATGTATATGTGTATATATGTGTGTGTGTGTATATATGTATATATATTTATATGTATAGGTATATATATATGTATGTGTGTAT
>JANRMT010062846.1:20108763-20121315 GCA_026402145.1 Polypterus bichir lapradei | reverse complement strand
TATATATATATATATATATATATATATATATATATATATATATATCTTTGAAATAGTGAAGTCCAGTTTCAATAGTCTATAATAATCAATGGTGTTGAAAAGTTACCCGTAATGGTTAAATACTGTTATTCAGTAAGTTTGTTGTCAGAATAGCCGGGCAGCTCATACGAGTTAACCGTGGGCAATGAGATAATGCTAAGATCAGTAAGTACTACTCAAATACTCAATAACAAACACTCAAATGTGGCATTTAGTGCCACTGCCCACCTGCCAAGTTGTTTGCCTGCCTAAGGAAAAGTCATCTCTGATGAAGTAGCACTGGAATCGGCAGGTAGGTGGGTCCTTTCATCCGAGTGGCTGGCTCAGCACTGACTCAGCTGTGGAATGGCCAATAAGGAGATGCGGATAGTTGGCCAAGGTCTCCAGAAGTCTGAACAAATCCAAATTCTATTATGTGATATTGTCTACTCTTACATTTTGTTCTGTACTTGTAATATTTCTGTTGCACTAGTATATTGTATTGAGGATTACTTGTGTTTTGTTCTGTGTATTGTATTGTATTGTATTAACCCCATTTCTTTGACACTGACTCCACCCACGCCCAACCCACCCTGAAAGGGGTCTCTCTCTTTGAATTGCCTTTCCCAAGGTTTCTTTTTTTTTTGGTGGAGCTGATTTCTTGTCTTCTTATACGGGGGGCTGTCAAAAGACCGGGCCTGTTAAAGCCCTTTTCGGCACTCCTTGTGTGATTTTGGGCTAAACAAAAATAAATTGTTTTGTATCAAGTCTGTGTCATATGATTCTCTGGTGCCAAACTGGAAGGGCTGCTCATTGGCTGTCTAATGTAAAAATGCCTATGCAGAAGTTTATTATGTCTTTTGTTCTGCAGTTAGACTGGATTATTAAAGTCTCTTCGCTACAGAGGTGTGTGTTTATCTATAAAATGCTTAAGTGTATCACAGTTTCTCCAGAGTGGCAGTGTGGAGTGAGTTGCATACTTCTGTGACCATTTGTACCTGATTGTTGGGCCTTCTTTTCTTCTCTTCTTTGCCTCAGGCTTTATATTGGATTAGAAACTTTACTCTTGGCCTGTCCTCATTTACTGGCATGACAATAGTGAAACATGAACATAGAGTGTGTATGGTAGTCACAGCAACAAGCCATTCCTGAGCAAAGCAATCCAGGCCTGATGCAGCTAAAGTAGCTTTCACACAGTATGTGAAAACAAAGAGGACTCTTCAGAGCTTCTCGCTCTAAATGTATGTTATTTTCTGGCCTTACAGGAGTCCAGCCCGGCACTTCTAGAAGACAGCACCAATGACATCGCCCACTATATTGGTGCCCTGGACCCCTGGTACAATTGCAACGTTCTGAGTCTGCTGAACTTACCCACTGACGTCCTTTGCCAGGTAAAGAGAAATCACAAGAAAATGAGTGGACTTGCATGTCAAAAGCATTCATTGTGGGTAACTCCCCACCATCAGGCAGTTGTTATTTTATGCAGTGTGCTATTACTTCATGTTTGTAAAGCACAGAAGGCTGCGATACCACATCAAAATAATGAGCAAAGTACGGGCATCATGGTGCAGCCAGTGCCTCCCAGCTGCAGATGAATGCTTTTGAGTCCGTGGCTTGGTCACTTTTGATGTGTGGTTTGCACATTCTCCTTGTCTTCCTGGGTCACCTTGGTTTTTCCATACATGCCTAATATGTTCAAGTCCAATTTGGTGTCTCATGAGTGGGCTTGGAATGTCTCAACTTATTGTGTGTCTGGTCCTGCTGGAGTACACAATGGTTCCCTACAAAGATATATGGAGGAATGAGTAAAATTAAAAAATGAGAAGAGCCCCAATAGCTCTGTAATGGGCTAGTGGAGTTACTTCTGTCATGGAGGAGATGTTGAAGGACATTGCCCTAGTAGATATTCATAAAGCTACAGTCCAGTGATCACTGGCCTCTGAGAGCTGGATATATGTGAATGAACCATAAAATAAAGTGAAGGTCTCTGGGTATGATGGGCACTTTTCTCATCAAATCTATGCCATACAGTTCTGTGGCACCTTATTGGAAGGGGCAGCTCGTTGACTTTCTAATATGAAAATGTCTGCAGAGGTCTTCCTCATTTATTCTGAAGTCAGACTGGATTATCAAAACCTCATCCCACTCTTTGCGCCCCAATAGTGTGTGTCCATCTGTAAAATGCTTAAGTGAGACTCAAGTTCTCAAGTCCTGAGGTGTGTCGTGAGTATCATACTTCTGTGAGCCTTTAGACCGAACGTTCAGTCTAGTTTCCTTTTCTTAAAGTGCAGATTTAACCTCATGCATTTTGAAAAAGAATATTCACTTGGTCATCATCCGTTATCTTGAAACCAGTAATGGCGCACTGCACGATAACGTCGAGAGAACACACTTGACTTGAGCATTCATAATTTCCATCCTCTTCCTCTGTATGTTTAGCATTTGTTTCCTCAGAGGTTGATGTGCTTGCTGCTTCCTGAGCAGCTCTTCTTTTCTTCACCCTAGCGGCCCGCTTCTTCTCTTCTTTCGTCGACATCTTTTCGCGTTAAAACTGATTAAATCAGTGTTTGTGTTGCAATTACTTAGTATGGTTTCTTTATTTTTTACTTAAGCTGGCACTTAAGTCTTCAATCTGCCTCAAGAATGATTTAAGACATGAACAGGTAGGGGAAGTGACGGTGAATGTGGGAGGGATGAGAACGATGCACGTACACATGTGCCACACGGCTGTCCTGCTGCCCGCTGCCGAGAGTTGATTCTACAGTAAAATAGAATAAAAATAAAAAGATGAATAACCTTGGAGGTCAATCATCACCCCAAAAGCGGATAGTAAAGGTCACGTAGTACATGTGTACCAAATTTCAGGTCAATAGTTCAAACGGTTTTTGAGCTACAGGTGATTTAAAATCCTGGACAAACAAATGGACAGCCATGGTAGCGTATTATATAAGACGATTTCACAAATCTTCTTCAACTGTGAGCTTTGAAATGCAGGGAACACTCATCACGCTTCTGCCTCACTGACTTGCCCATTTCAATACTTGTACTCTCAAACGTTTTACCACTGTGGAGAAGTCGATGGATTGTTTACCGAGCTGACAGGTCATTCTTGATTTTTCTGGAGCTGTAACAGTAAATCCACGCTATGACCATGTCCAATTACACGACTTTTCAGTCGTGGCCTTAATATACATCATTTTAGTGAGTTGGGGTCAATCAGTAGCATGATCCTGTGAACAACAGTCGTCTACTCTGACACACCCAGCAACTCACTCTGAGCAGGTTGGCAACTTGCCTTGACTTTAAGTTTAGCGGTGGGCTCTGCGTGCATGAGAGCTGCCAACCAATGAAATCTCAATCGGAAGTATTTTAGACCGATTATATGATGTCTCATGTTTTATGTACCACAAGAGAATGGAAAAAAGAAAATGAAAATGGTAGAGATTACAGCAAAATCCTCCGTACCTGTTAACCCTTTATATAACCCTGGCGCTGTCAGGCAGCACACTATTGGTTGTAAGAAGAAAGGGCGAACACGACTGTGCTGGAAGGTCGGAATGTGATCATGCCCAGTGTTTAAACTGACATGGTCCAGCAAACGGGAACTGCAATCGGCAAGTCTGGCTCATCCTTTGACTATTATGATCAATGTTCTTTAGATAGATAGATACTTTATTAATCCCCAAGGGGAAATTCACATACTATATTACATTTTTGTACACTTTCCTGAAGGAGTTTTTGGAATTTTGGTGGCTAGTCTAAGGTTTCTGAGGTTGCAGGGTTTGATTAATGCATTTATTTCATCCTTACTCTGTTCCTAAGTTGTATTGTTTTTCTTAGCATAGTGCCATTTCAAGATAGATAGATAGACAGATAGATACTTTATTAATCCCCACGGGGAAATTCACATACTCCAGCAGCAGCATACTGATAGAAAACAATATTAAATTAAAGAGTGATAAAAATGCAGGTAAAATATATATCAAGTATAGATTGACAGCATCATTTTGTGACCTTCACATCTGCCATTGCCAAAGCAACCTCATAGAAGACCCCAGGAGCGTACTTGTGTGATTTTATAAGTGAGACCTTTTAAAAAGGTAATTTATGTGGTGTTCTGGGTATCCGTGTTTTGGATAAATCTAAAAGACTTAATGTGCACTACTTAATATTTATGCCTTCGGTTTTCTGACTTGCTTTCCGGTGTTCGATTCTGATTCTCGTCTCACGTTTCTGGTTTGGCAGAAGATCGGTTTGTTTCTTTGGTTTTGACCCCTGCGTATACTCCATTTTGTTCTTGGTCCTTGTTTCTGAACCCCAAATTTAAAAAATTATTCTATTTGGCAGAACAAAGACTAGAAGTTGCAATATGTCACATCAGGTTTAGTCCCAGGTAGTGACAAATCTCACTCAACAGCTACATTACACGGTGGGTACCTAAGAATGCCATTAAGAGGCGAAAGCCAATTAAAAAACGCTGTCACTATACCAGGTGTCAGGACTGCACTTGCCATCAGCTTTCTAGGGGCTGTTCATTCAGAATCTGGCCTCCATAGTGGGAATGGTGTGTTTTGAGGATAAAATCCAAGGTGGTGCCCTGTCACAGTAGACCAGAAATACATTTAAATATGGATATACTGTGTATAGAAAGATAAGCAATATCTACAAAGCAAGTACATGAAAAAGAATGTGTTATGTTCTGTTTTCCAAAAATAAAATTCACATCTAGCAGTAGGTTAAAACAAGGACCAAGTTAAAAAGTGTACTAAGCAAGAAGAAAATTTTACAAGGCAGGCAAAAAGATCAAGAATTCCGAAGAAGACGCTAAACGGGATACTTCTAACCATATATAAGAATAACAATGGTGTGAACAAGGCTAATGAGGAACAGAGTGGAACATTCTCCTTTTATTTTACCTACCTCTACATCAACAACAACAACATTTATTTATATAGCACATTTTCATACAAAAAAAATGTAGCTCAAAGTGCTTTACAAAATGAAGAAATAGAAAAATAGAAGACACAATAAAAAATAAAAATAAGTCAACATTAATTAACATAGAATAAGTAAGGTCCGATGGCCAGGGTGGACAGAAAAAACAAAAAAAACCTCCAGACGGCTGGAGAAAAAAAAATAAAATCTGCAGGGATTCCAGACCAAGAGACCGCCCAGTCCCCTCTGGGCAATCTACCTAACATAAATGAAACAGTCCTCTTTGTATTTAGGGTTCTCATGGAAGGACTTGATGATGACACACAGGACTGTGGTCCTGCCTGACGGCCTAATCCGACGGTTAGGGTTAACTGAGGGCATAGAAGCCATTCCTTCACTCCAGCACTTTAGTAAACCATTGGTTGTCTCCACCCAGCTGCTTAACTTAACTTTTTCTTTCTTATTTTTCAGCAGGCATCCAAGCCTGAGGCAGTGTGCCAAAATGGTTCCAAGGAGAAGCTTCCTATTTTGGCAGATATGGTCCTGTATTACTGCAGACACGCCACTCGTGCTGTTCTGGTTCAGCTGTACCAGGCTGAGGTAGGGCAAACACTCGGGTTGATTTTGTAAAGTCACGGTTCAGAATCGGTATGCACATCTTCTTTATTTTGGAAAGAGAGTGGATTTGATGCCTCAATCCTGCCTGATGCTGGTGTTCCCCAGGTGACTAGTAAATACTTGATGGAGAATGTGAGTGAAAGGGTATCTCATTTTCTTTTCTGGTCAGCTGCCCCAGTTGTCCACTTTGTCCACATTTATTGGACACTTGCAAAGCAATCTAGATTACAATTTAATACCAGGGGTTGCGGTGAGTCCTGATAATTATTTGGTGGGACCTAAAGGCCATGCACAGTGTCAAGATATAGGACTGATGCATAAGAATATAAGAAATTAGACAAAAAACCATTCAATCCATCACATTTGCTTGATCACCTAATAGCTAACCTAACCCAATGACATATCCATGTACTTCTTAAAGGATGTTAAGGTTTCTTCTTCAGCTCTATCTCTCAGTAGTTTGTTCCAGAGTCCCACAACTCTTTGTGCAAAGAAGTGCTCCCTGGCTTCAGTCCTAAACGCACTTCTCCTTAGCTTCCACTGATGTCCTCAAATATGTGATTGACGCTTACTCTGGAAAAATTCTGCTGGATCCACTTTATCAAAGCTTTTAAGGATTTTACTTACCCAGATGAGGTCCCCACACAGTCTCCAGGTTTAATTCACTGAGTCTGCCACAGTAGGACACGTCCTCAAGTCCCATGATGCACCTGGTTGCTTCCCTCTGCACAGCTTCAAGTGCTGTTATGTCTTTCTTGTAGTGTGGTGACCAGATCTGCACACAGTACTCCAGATGTGGTCTCACCAGTGCATTCTATAGTCGGAGTATAAAGTCCCTCATTTTACATTCAACAGTTTGTGACGATGCCAGTCCTCTACAGACTCCCTTTTCCCACATGGGAGTCTGCTGTACCAACACCATGAATAGTTATGGCCGAGATGAGCTGACAATTTGAGGACAAATCTCAGATGGGGCCAGGGGATGGTGGAAAGTGGTCATGTGCTTTTATTAAAAAAAACAATCCTACACAAAAGTAAAACCAAAAGTGTCCATTCTGCGGTGTTCAAAAAAACAAATCCATAAAATCATTGAAACATGGAGATAAAAATCAATAACTAAATCCATTAAAATAGATTATAATGCAATCTCTCTTCACCCGATCGCAGCCCACCACCTTCTGTCTCCCCGGCTCACCCATCACAGGCGTTGATGGCGGAGCCTCTGCAGCACGAACTCCATTCTGCCGACCCCTGTCTTGGCTACCGCCACACTGTGCAGCCAGACCGTCTGAGGTCGGCACACCTCCCGTCTTCCTTCGCGCTCACTCAGTCGCTCCTTGGATCCATTGGGAGGTCTTACATCTTGCTTGCCCCAGCCCCTAGAGCACCTCTGCCTGTGCTCCCTTCCGGAGCCCCAGCTCGAGCTCCCTTTTCCTTCCTGGTGTCTTGATCATCTCCTATGACTGCCTTTTTCTGTCCTTTAACCTCCTTCTATTATTTTCTCTCTTTTATGTCCCCCATCCCTCTATGCCAGCCCATATATATACACACACACACCTGTCTCCGTGGGCGCAGCGCTGCAGGAAGCCAATGAAGCAATTGAGAATGATCGCACCCTCACGTGCAGGTGCGACTCACCCCAACTACTTCATTAACTCCCCGCGGTCGTGCAATCACACCCACGGAGAGTAACACGGCTTTATGGATTTAAAACCTGGCCATATTTTGTTGTAGCTGCAGACCCGATATGCCACACAGTTCTTATGATATAACCTAACATTCTATTGGCCTTTTTAAATTCTTCTCCACATTGTCTAGTTGATGAGAACATCGTGTCTGTATTGTCTGATATGACTGACAGGTGTCTATGACCCAGAACTGGATTAGGCTACTTGTAAAATTAAACTCTGTCATCTTTTTCTTCCACTCACAGTTAACTCTGGCTGGTGGGGAGAAGAGGAGGGAGGTGTTCATCCATTCACTGGAACTGGGCCACACTGCAGGAATCCGTGCAATTAAAGCTTCAGGTAAGATTTCACCAGATTTGAAATATTTTAATGCCAGCTTGAATTTCATGAGACATGCATATATACATCCATCCAGCCATCCATCCTTTATCCAACCCGCTATATCCTAACTACAGGGTCACAGGGGTCTGCTGGAGCCAATCCTAGCCAACACAGGCAGGAACAAACCATGGGCAGGGTGCCAGCCCTTCGCAAGGCACACACACACCAAGCACACACTAGGGACAATTTAGGATCACCAATGCACCTAACCTGCATGTCTTTGGACTGTGGGAGGAAACTGGAGCACCCATAGGAAATCCAAGCAGACATGGAGAACATGCAAACTTCACGCAGGGAGGACCCAGGAAGCGAACCCGCGTCTCCTAACTGCGAGGCAGCAGCGCTACCACTGCACCACTGTGCCGCACTGCATATATACAACTTTAAGAAAATTATGCTTTTGGGTGAAGTTTTATGAAAGATGTTTATAACCACAGACACAATAATGTCCCACACAATTCCAAGTTTTTTTCACTTCTAACACCTTTCTTACAGAAACACAAGCCACAATGCCCCACTATAAATTCTTTTCCTTCCTTTTCCTAGTAGAGTGTTGCCTGCTGCTTCCCAACCCTGACTCGGTTAAGTGAGGTTGTGGGCCCTCTTTTGAATCCAACCTGGGAGCTGCTTCCGGTGTCACGACCAGGTTATGTAGAAACCAGGGTAGTCCTCCCTCAACAGCGCCCTCTGGTGGTACCCAAAGAGATCAGCAGGGTAGTGTTTTCGGATTCCAACTCCCATGCCACCCTCCAGGTGTCCTAAGGAACACTGCCACCTGTCATGTGGTGTAGTGAACTACCCCCGGTATGTCTGTTTATCCAGTCCATCTATGATAGCTTACTGGTTGGGATGGAGGATGAATCCTTGCCCAGACAGGAAGCCATAATGCCCTTTCTACCTCCATGTCATTAAAGGTATGCGAAGAAGGGAGGTGAAGGTGGAAGTAGGCCAAGGAAAAGGAAATGCACATTGAGTTTACAACACAAACCTGAAACCTTGGTGAAGCTGGCTTTTCTGTTTAACGTTCCAGGAAGAGTTCCCTTTGATCATCTCTTCTCTGTCAAAATGACCCTGCGGTGACTACCTGCTCACATTATATGTCATTCTGTTTCCTTATTAAGCTAAATGTATAAAGCTTTGGTACATTCAGACGAACATCAGTGGCATGTAAATTTTATTGAACTCTCGGTGCTACAATTGGTGAATTGATTTTCAGTATCAGCTCTCATCTACACACATTTCGTGGTTTTGGTTTCCTTCTGCTTTATCTCTCTGATGAATATACAGTATAGTTTCTTATAGAATAAAAATAACAGTCTGTCATTTGCAATTGTGCTGCCCACACTTGCTGTTTACACGGTGCGCCTTTGGATTCTTCACCATTACACAACCCTGTCTTCTGAATAGAATTCTGTCAGAAATCCCCTGTGAGAGGCTAAACCTTTCATAACTTGTATTTGTGCGTTTCAGGTCGGGTAAGAGTATCACGTTTCTACAGTTGGAGTTTTGTCAAGTGAAATTCCTTGCCTAGGGCCACAGAACACTTTTACAAACCCCTTAAGTCTGCCAGGCCAAACACCTGACTAGTTTGATTATAGACGTAATGACAATATGGGCTAAAAGTACAACATTCATTAGCTGTAAAGTCTTCCCAATGCTGCACTTTTAACACAGCTAAATTCAGGTATAGGACTGAATGGAGTGCACACCAAACTTGTTTTAATATCATAGTCCTCTTCTCGGTACTCAAATGTGGCACTTGGTGCCACTGCCCACCTGCCAAGCTGTTTTGCCTGCCTAAGGTAAAGTCATCTCTGATGGAGGATCGCAGGAATCATCGGGTAGAGGGGTCCTTTCATCTGATTGGCTGGCCCAGTGCTGACTCAGCTGTGGAATGGCCAATAGGGGGAGGCAGCTTGCTGGCTGAAGTCTCCAGGACTCTGAACAAATCCAAATCCTATTGTGTGATATCATTTACTGTTGAATTCTGCTCTGTACTTGTAATATTTCTATTGCACTATTATATTGTACTGAGGATTACTTGTGTTCTTTTCTGCATATTGTTTTGTATTTTCCCCCTTTTTTTGACACCCACTGCACGCAAGCCTACCTGGAAAGGGGTCTCTCTTTGAAATGCCTGTCCCAAGGTTTCTTCCATTATTTTTTTCCCCTACATGAGAGTCAAGTCTAGGGGGCTGTCGAAAGGCAGGACCTGTTAAAGCCCTTTACGGCACTTTTTGTGTGATTTTGGGCTCTACAAAAATAAATTTTACATCATGTGTCTGTCTATTGGACCATCATCTGAAAGCGTGTTACAAATACATCTGCTCACGTGTATTTCTGTTTATATTTAGAGGACTGGCTTATTAAAAGACCTACTCAGGGTTACACAGCGAGACCAAATTGGGGCCTGAGCTGTCATGGGTTAAAGTCCAACATCCTAGCCACTAAGCCACACATGTAGGGCTTTAGGCTACCATAAATACCCAGAATTGTTTCAGTGCTCCATTTTTCTAGATTATATAAGTCTTGATCTATATAAGAATGTGACACAAATATGCCAAAAAGTAATTCCATTGTTTGTTTTTTGGATGGTGATAGAACTCCAACATCTCTCATGAGTATTCATGTAGTTAGAGACCTAATGGCTGGAGTGGTCCTGGTTTATTTTTCTTACTCTCTTCATGCTCTTCAAAATATTTGCTGCCATCCTCAAAGATTCCAGAGCACTTTAGGGTTAAACTGATTCCCCACTGGATGACCCTTGGCACTTCCAAATGTTTTATTTTTATTGCCAATTGCCTTCTTACGGGCCTAACTATAGTGGTGAAGTGCTTGTAAGCTTTGTAACAGTAAGGGGTGCTTTTATATTGACCCTGATTTCCCTAAATGACACCAAGCAGGCCGAAAAGTACAAACATGATTTACCTTACCGTATATACTCGTGCATAAGTTCTCCCTTGATTTTAACGTATAGTTTCTGTTATTTTATAATGTCGATCATATAAGTCGAATGAGGAAAACTCACACTATTGGTTCAAGAGATTACGACATGCTGACGCCCACCTGAGAGAGTAACCACAGAGCACACTGCCTTTTATTTCTATGTATTGTGCCTATGTGACCACACAGTAATACTTGAACTATTCCACAGTGACGTTTGCACCGTTTTGTGTTTTTTGTATCTCACACCCTCATACACCTTTATCGTAAGAGCATCCCTTATCTACGATGGAGTGTTCAATCTGAAGAAAATATGAAACTGGTTCTAAATTAAACGTCATTGAAGTGGTGAAAAAAATTGGTAACTGCGCTGATGCAACAAAATCGACGTGTCTGAGAAACTGGTGCGAGATTGGCGGAGGGAAGAAGATGAATAAAAAAAAAAATAATTGTCGTATTTTTGTACGGGCATATAAGTCGAGTTCTGATTTCATAATCGATTTTTCGGGTTTCAAGACCCAACGTATACGCAAGTATATATGGTAATCTTCTAATATTTGCAAGCATGGGGGAGTCACACACACATTACTTTAGTCTTGTTGAAGCAAAAACGTCTGAAGACAACCATGAGAGAATTTTACTTAAAAGTGAAGGGGAACAATTAGGTGGCTGACAGAGGGTCACATTTCTAAGCTAATTGAACACCTTGTGAAGGCAGCAGTCGGAGCAGGGACAGGGGGTTTGCAGAGATCAGAGGTGCTGTCATTAACCTGGCCTGACAGACAGCACGTTCCTGATTACGATGGATTGTCTACAGTAGAAAGTTTCCTTATGAAACATATAAATGGGTGTCATACGTGCAGAGAGCACATTGCACGTGTTGAAAATAAACACAACCTGTTCCAAGGGAAAAAAAAAACCTTTCTGTGGCATATTACAGATTGGCATTCAACGGCATCAATGGACGAGTGGTAAACACGAATTTGTCACCAGTGCTGTGTGCGCTCTCTGCTGTTTGGAGCTGATGGGAGTTTGAAAGAACTGGCAGCTATGACTGTGAAAATGTGACCTGCAAAATATGCCTTTGAAGGAAATGGTGTGCCAAACAAAGAGAGCTGACAACAAGGAGCCATAGGAGATGCAGATTTCAGTGCTCAAAACACACAGATCTGCTTAACGGCACCAGGAAAAGCACCAAGAAGGCTGCACAGCATCCACCTTCTGATGGCACATCTTAATGAGTAACTAAATTAAGTTAACATTGCTGTCTAATTGAAAATACAAACATGCCATGACAAAATAGCTGCAGCGTTTTAACACGTTGTATATCCGTGGACCAAAATGCTGATCTAAACTCTGTTTACTGCTGTTATGTCATACAGTGATGCAATACTTAACAATGACAGAAAGATATTGTAGCAGTCAGAGGCACTTATATAAGCTGTCATCATGCATGCGTGTCGAAGGAGCACCTCCTTGACTCATCACAGGAATGGAAACAAAGATGTTAGAGTGGCGACAGGGGGCCCAACTTCAAACAATGGAAGGAGCCAGTCCTATGTCACTACCTCTGGTATGGCCAATGTGTGCTTACCACTCTGGGAGCGCAACTACAGATAAGGATGTGGGACTATATGTATGTATGTATGTATGTATGTATGTATGTATGTATGTATTGTGACCAGACAGGTGCGCACCAGCTGCCCAGACCCGACACACGCAGACACCAGGCTCAAGTTTCAGCACACAACAAACGTTTATTTATACTGGGAATGCTTTACTCTCTTTCCCTTTAGCAGCACAGGACACTAACAGTCCAAACACCAATACACAATCCTTGCTTCTTCCTTTAATCTTCCTCCTTCTGCCTCCTCTCCTCCTCTGATAAGCGTTATCCTCTCCCTCCCAAGTGAAGTGAGGTGGCTCCTTTTAAGCAGCACCCAGGAATATTCCAGGTGGCTAGTTAGGG
>JANRMT010062846.1:20068571-20103586 GCA_026402145.1 Polypterus bichir lapradei | reverse complement strand
GGTTGGGAGTGGCGAGTTAGTACACAAAGGCTTTTCCCAGCAGGACTTGTGAAGCCTGTTCCTTTGTTCGTTTTCTGATTGTGTTCATAGTGATGGTATTTTTGTATTTGTCGTCAGTAGCCTAGAGGAGTGACATATACCCTTCCATAAGAGCAGTAGACTCTCACAGGGCCTTCAGGTTACACTTGACTCAGCTGCTTTCTGTATCTTTGAGTTTGGAAGTGTAAGTCAGCAGGCATAGCACCTGCACTTCAGAAGAGGTCATCCACCTTAAAGCTACGCCTGTTCAGGCCTGGTCAGTACTGGGCAGGGAGAACATCTTGGAAAAAGCTTGTGGTGCTGCTGGAAGAGATGTTGGTGAGGTCAGCAAAAGGCGCTTACCCTGTGGTCTGAATGTGGATCCCAATGCAACGGAGCAGTGGTGGGGACACTGTGCTGTTAAAATGGCGCCGTCCATCAAAAATCCCTGGGCATCTTTTGAAAATATTAGGGCGTATCCTGATGTCCAGGCTAAATTGCCCACCATGGCCTGGTCATTCTGGCCCCTAAACATCCCCTGTTTTTTAATTGTCTCTCTCACCACTTCACCACCTAACAGCTAATGGTGCAAAAATGGCTGCCATCACCTCAACCAGGGGGGTGCTACACATTAGTGGTGGCTGAAGTGGCTTCTTGCTCACTATGAAACTATAAAACGTCTTTAAGTAGTGACAAAAGTGCTATCTAAATCTCACCAACTATGGAAAAACCATCACTATTGACTCTGAATTGTGCCTGGACTAGAAAGTGTGGCCTTGTGGTGCAATAGATGGGCACCCCATCCTGGGCTGACTCTCTCACCAACTACAGACAAAACCTCATATGTCACATCTTTCAAGTTTTCGGCAAATTGAGAAAATGATGTTGCTGATTTAATTACAAATCTCTAGATGTAATCTTTCCTGACCTTCACGTACACAATATTGTTTGTTTTTACCACGAATCAATAACACCTGCCATTGAAATCACGCCGTTGCAGCATTAAAGTCGCGTGATTATAATGTGACATTTTCATTGGTAGCGGTCAATCCTCATTGGTCAGTGGAGTTGCTAGATTTTTGTCTTGCAGTATTAAAATATTGTGTACATACTCACTTCTCCCATCGTGCTATGACTGGAATGAAGACATATTTGGTCATCACCACCACTACCTTATAATATCAGGAAAGTCCTAATAACTCCAAAAATTAAAAAAAAAACTCAATTTTGAAACAAAATGGCAGTTACGAGGTTTTTCATTGCACGTGAGCTCTTACCTTGTGCCCTATGCTGGTGTGGACTGACGCCAGCTCTTGTAGCGCTACAATGGGAATAGAGGGGTTTGAATCTAGGGAATGGAGAGATGGGTGAAAAGTCACTTTGGATAAAATAAATGTAAATGTATGGAAAATGGCACTGACCCAAGCAGTACCTGTATTGAAAACTTTGCAAAAAAGTTTGGCATGCTTATTGCATCAAGTCAAGGAACAGAGTCCATTTGCCTGTCAGCAATCATCAGTCCAAGCTGGAACTGCACACAAAGACAAAAGCACAAGCATTCATGGAAATTTTTCGAGCCACTGTTCTCACCTACGTGACCCTCTGCCACAATCCCTGTAGGACCCTCTGCTCTTGGGGAGACCTTGGAAATTTTTGAAGCCACCATTGCAGACCACATGACCCTCTCCCACCGGTTTCGACATGACCCTCTACTGCCTGTCCTGCACGACCCTTTGCTTCTGAGCCTCTGTGTACTTTTCCAGATATGAAGTCCTTTTGTTTAGCTGCATTCAGGACATTTGAAACTCCTGGTGGTTAAACGCGATAAAGCAGGTTACAATTAAAGCAATTAAAAACAGTTAAAAAAAAACAAAATCCATATAGTGCTCTCCTGGCTCCAAGTGGACCCCACCACAAGCCCTAGTTGGCACGCTACATTATTTTCATAAGAAACGTCTGTTGGTGAAATGCGGTTACTCAAAATGCTCAAAGACACTTGGAATTGACAACTGAAATTGCATTCCTCTGTCCCCCCACTAGGTGGCAGTCAGTGGCCGGAGTCAATGCATCACAGTGGATAAGGTGTGCACCTCCATAAACTTCACCAAAGCTTGCAGACGGCCGGAGGAGCTGGGTAAGTCGTGCTTTTTAGGTGATGGTGGGATGGTAGGTGAGGCGGAGGGGGCATTTACTTAACTGCTTGGTTAATTGTGATGCTGGTAAGACAGTTCTACAGGTCATTAAAGAGCGATCTGTTAGAGGTTCAGTTAAGGATACTGAGAAAATAGTTGAGGACTTAGGTGATGACAGCTACAAGGCTCTTATCTTCACAGGCCCGGTGATTTTCAATCAAGAAGGATACAACCTTATTTTCATTCCATTTAAAATCACATTGCCTTTATAAACAAAACTTTACTTGCGTACCAGCAAATGCAGTAATGATAAATAACAAAAACACTGAAACCTATTGCTTTGATAACTGTTCAAAGACTGCCTGTGAACGTCTACCACAGGCCTGTTTCACCACAATAGCCGCCTCAAGTTGCTTCAATTAGCTGTGCTTACTTTGTTAAGGTTGCGGCTTACATAACATGAGAGCGATCAGACTGAAACACTTGGCATTTCAGACAGGAACAATTCCTTTCGATCAAAATGCTCACCACACTTCTGGTCGTGTGCCATTCCAACAGATGTGGACGCATCTCTTCAGCAGGAATCAAAAGGTACTGCAAAGCAGTGACACGTGAAGGGAAAAAAATGACAACCTGTTAAAAAAAACTCACCTGTCATGGTGACAGTAATCTAAAACCGAGTGCCAACGTGACGTCAGGGTAACTGCAGAATGAAAAGGTCCTTGAATTGTCTTCTCAAAATGAATATTGTACTCATAAGAAATGTGCAAGCAACCTCAGCAAAGACCAGTGAGACAAATAAGCAAAAACCCAATCCGAGCGCAACTGGTAGACATTCACAGAGGAAAACTGGTGAAGCTCAAATGGAAGTGATAGGGGTCCCGGCGATAGATACTAAGGTGGGATTACCTGTTCTTAGGCAAGCAGAACCTTTCCTTATTTTAATTTCTGGATTTGATAACATCATCATTATTAGTTTCTCTTAATGGCTTTGGACAAAAGTAATTTCAGATAGATATGAAAGGCACTATATGTTAGATAGAAATATAGACAGATGTGAAAGGCACTATAAAATGATTGATGGACAGATAGAAAAGGCACTATATGATAGATTGATTTGAAAGGCACTACAGTATATGTTAGAGATATAGATACATGTGAAAGGTACTATAAAATGATTGATAGACAGATAGAAAAGGCACTACATGATAAATAGATAGATTGATATGAAAGACACTATATTTAGATAGAGCTATAGATACATATGAAAGGCACAGTATAAGGACTGATAGATAGAAAAGGCACTATATGATAAATAGATTGATTTGAAAGGCACTATATGTTAGCGCTATAGATACATGTGAAAGGCACTATAAAATGATTGATAGACAGATAGAATAGGCACTATATGATATATAGATTGATATTGATTAAGATCAACAGACAGACAGATAAGAAAGGCATTATATGTTAGATATGGCGCCTTTCTTATCTGTTTATGTAACAGTGCCTTTCCTATCTGCCAAAGTTAGATAGATATGAATGGCACTGTTTAATGATAGATAGATAGATAGATAGATAGATAGACAGACAGACAGATAGATAGATAGATAGATAGTGTGATGCCCAGGGCACTTACAGCCACCCTGACACAAACAGGCAAGGACACCAATTCCCACCCAGCACACGGTTTATTTACAGTGCACAAATCACCAACACACAACACAATCCAGTCCCTTCTCTGCCGCCAGTCCAACCACCTCCACTTCTCCTCAGGCTTTGTCCTCTTCCTCCTGATTCTGGCCATTAAGTTGTGGTGACTGGCTCCCTTTATAGGGCACCCGAAAGGACTCCAGGTGCCCATTGAGGTTGTTCTGGCAGCACTTCCGGGTGTGGTGGAAGTGCGGCCAAATAGGGTCCTGAAAACATCCTCGCGCCCCCTGTCAGCCCCCTGTCAGTCCAGGGAAAAAACTGTCCTGGAAATACTCGCTCCCCCCCAAAGTCCTTCCATGCTCAGCATGGTCGCTTCTTGCCTTGCGTCTAAATACTATCGGGGTCAGCGGCTGCTCCCCCTTTAACTTGAAAGCAGGAAGATGAAATACATCTGCCACAATAGATAAATATATATGAAAGGCACTATATAATGATAGCCATTTTATTTTTAAAGTATCTTTATTGTATCAAATAATATAAAACTATAACAAAATCAGAGCAATGTGCATTAAGTAATCATGTCTTATTTCAAAGAAACTTCCCTTAACTAAATGAATTGCAAAGTAAGTTTCTAAAGAAAACAATCTGAAGCTCCGTCCCCAACACTAAAAATCCCCTCCACCCCAAACATCTATTTTAAATACTCCGTCGTCCTCCTCCATAGCACACATGGCACATTCTAATTTTACAGGATGACATAAACCTGACATCTTTGAAGTTTTTAATAGTACAGAACTCTTTTCGTTTCTTACAAATACTCTACCGTTTATTTGGATCACAGTTTAATTGTTGGCGGTCTTTTATCAATGGAGCACGGCGCCTCCTTGACTGTTACACGTTGCTTCATAACATGCAAATTCTAGTTTTATTCTTGAGTAATGGTCACTTTAAGAATGGATAGATACTGTAGGTGTGCAAGATGCTATATAACAGATACATACTGTATGTAAGGCACTATATAATACATACATAGATAGATACTTTAGTGGGCTCAAGAGAGAAATCAACATCAACTTACAGCATTTTATGCTGACGGGGTTTGGCATGTTTTTATCGATCACACCAATGTACATATTAATATTGCTGCTGTCATTCATATTCGTTTTTTATTTGCAGTAACCTTTGTCTGTTGTTATTAAATTCACTTCATATAACTAAACTAGTCCAAGCACTTTCCTGGCACGTGAGAACGTTTTCTTTAAACTGCTACAGCTAGTGTAATTTCCTGGCTAGGTCAATGTCTACGTGCAGTTTGCGTTTCATCCCCAAGTTTGTTCATTTGGATGTCCTCGCACTTTCCCAAAGAAGGTGGTGTTAGGATGATTGGCACTTCTAAGCTGTATGAGAGTGTGCCATGTAATGGACTGGCATCCCACTCAAGGTCGCTTCTTGCCTTGCGTCTAAATACTGTTGGGGTCAGCGGCCGCTCCCCCTTTAACTTGAAAGCGGGAAGATGAAATACAGTATACAGACGTGTGGATATTTGCTCCTGTGTATCTTAGTTCAGTTGTTAAAGATATGGGGTAAGCAAGTTCATTATTGAAGAAAAATATTCCCAGTGCACAAATATGAGTGTAACATTTTTAATTCTGCAAAAATCTGAGTAATCTAACGGCCGTTATCATTTTGCACATCTTTACTGCAAAAGGGGTCCCCAGTTGGTGAGCTGGCACATGGCGACAGCTATGGTGAAATCTGAGCTCAGAGCTTGTATTTAACACTAAAATGCATTTTAAGATGCCATCTTGATGCCGTACACACCAAATGCACCATTGGCACACTTTTATCACATAATTTCCAAGTACCTATTGGTGTACAGGACTAGTTAATAAAATATTTAATTCCAGTGCGAGAGCTGGCCTTTCGAGGGGGATGCTACTCAAACATAACTGACCTAAGCCGTTAATCACAATTTTAATGAAGCCTAAACCTAAAATCAAGACAATGGCGTCTGAAATAAGTGCAGCAAATGGATCACTGAAGAGTCGAGTGAATTCTATAATTTGGTAAAGATCTCTTTGTCTGTCTGTCTGTCTCTTAGAGAATCTTTTGCTTCTTCTCAGATTCCAAAATGGAGTGCCTTCAGCTTACCATGATGGAAGTGATCAAAAGAAAAAACTCCAGGTCCAATATGGGTTACAATCAGGTATGTGCCACCTCGAGGTGAGGAGTGCTATGTGTTAAGCTGAGGGAACCTTGTGCCACCCAAAGAGTATTTCAGGGGATCCCAGGTTGGAGCATCAACTTCATTCAGGCAATCAGGACAAGACGCGAACATATGATTTGGATGTCATAACCTGTAGATTCATTGATATCGAGGCCCCACCGCAGTAGAGTATGCACTTTAAGAGCCTCTCTGACACACAGTGCCTGAGAAATGGCACAACTTAAAAAATGGGAAAGAGAATGAGCAGCAGGCGCAGCTCCCAGAGTATACAAATTTAGGAGGGATGACATTACAGGAGACGTTTTATTGTTATGAATTCCCTTTCCTGCCTCAATCCCTCCAACTCTTTGGAATGAGCCATTCACGCCACATCAGCCTCAAGGCAGGGATTAACTCTGGACGCTGCTCCGTCACCGGGCTCGCTCACACGCAGCCATATTAACTCTTTGAGGGCTGAATATTTTTCCCAAAAAAACGATGGTTTAACACAGAAATCAACATAAGACGTCTGCTGCTGAATGCTGTGGCTGCCAGTTTGCCAAGAATGAGCGGCAGGCTTGCTGCCAGGCTGTCTTTGCGTGGCTGGGCCAGCAGCAGCGGCAGTCACGGTCGCAGTGCATTGCATTCTGATTGTTAAGTGGCAGTCCTCCCTGGCGAGCATTGTCAGTACCACAACTAGCTGGGGACCAATCAGCTGAAGCTGGAACCTCACATTCGTTTTCGATCACTTCTGTCAAAATCTGAGTCCGACAAGTCATAGTCCAGTTCAGAGATAATAGGCAAGACGTCGCCCATGGAGTATTTTGCTTTTCGCATTTGCTTTGATTTCTCGCAAGATGTCACTGCCATTTTTGCCGTTGTGTGCGCCTTGCTACTCACGTGAGCGCAGGAAATCTCGGTCAAACCAATGAATCTAACTTTCCTTCTAGCAATGAGAGTCCAATGTAATGGTTGGTTTTGTCACAGTTTACAGTTGATTACCATCGTCAACTCCTCCTTTTGACAAAAGTTGACATTAGCCCTGAAAGAGTTAATAGCTAACAAATGAGGACCCTGGAGCAGCTAAACAGAAAAACACCCATACAGGAAGTGGCCAGGCTTAGATTTGAACCCAGGACCCTGGAACTGTGAGCACCTCACCTCAGCTCAATAATGTTGCTGTTAGGATTATTGTTATTATTCATACTGTTAATCGATATTTAAAATTTTTCATTGCAATAGGCATCAATGTTAGCCATTACCAATGTGGCTGTATATTCTGTAGCACAAGGGTGGGCATCGTCAGTTCTGGTGGGCCACAGTGGCTGCAGTTTTCCGTTCCAACCCAGTTGCTTAATTAGAAACCAATCCTTGCCTATCTCAGAGCTTATTTAATTTTAATGGCTTGTTAGGTGCAACGTTGGGTTTCTGATATTGTAGATTTGTTCCTTTTCAAGGATACAGCGGGGAAAACAAGTGTCAAACGCGTCAACGTTTCTCTCAGTAAATATATTTCTGCTGGGGTTATTGACGTGAAATTTTCACCAGATGTCAGTAACAACCCCAAGTAATCCACACATACAAAGAAATTAAAACATACATTAAGTTATGTGGAATAAAGTGGAATGACACAGGGAAAAAGTATCGAACACATGAAGAAAAGGTGGTGCAGAAAGGGCATAGAAAGCCAAGAAACCAAGTGACATCTGTCAGTATTTAGAAAGCAATCCTGATAGCCCCCCATCAGTGAAAATTAATATCTGCTGGTTTAGACCTAATTGATGGCCTATAAAAAGGTTTCTCATTCCTGAGGTGTCACACAAGAAGCATCTCATAATGGGTAAAAGCAAAGACCTTGCAAAGTTATTGTTGCTAAACATACTGGTGGCATTGGTCACAGACGTATTTCTAAATTTCTGAGTGTTCCAGTGAGCACCGTTGGGGCCGTAATCTGCCATAAACCGGCCATGGCCAGGTGCTCCTCGCATGATTTCTGACAGAAGAGTCAAACGAATAATCAGAAGAGAGCCAAGGACCACTCGCCGAGAGCTCCAGAAAGACCTGGAATTAGCAGGTCCAGTTGTTTCAAAGAAAACAATAAGCAATGCACTCGACGACCATGGCCTCTCTAGGATCGCTCCAGTATTGAAGAAAAAGCACATTGAAGCTCGTTGAAAATTTGCTGCACAACATTTGGACAAGCCAATGAAATACCTGGAGAGTAGTGTCGGGTCAGATGAGATCCAAATGGAACTCTGGATGTTGTTGCACACACCACATTTGGAGGAGAAACGGCATTGCACGTCACCAGCAACATTGAAGACTGGAGGTGGGAACATCATGGTGGGGGGGCTGGTTTTCAGCAAACTTCATATAAATGAAGGAAGGATGAAAGGAGAAATGTAGCGGGATATTCTTGATAAGAATCTGCTGCCATCTACCAGGATGCTGAAGATGAAACGAGGGCGGACATCTCAGCAAGACAATGAACCAAGGAAACTCTCAATTGGTTTCAGAGAAAGAAAACAAAGAAGCTCCTAGAATGGCCCAGTCAATCACCCGACTTGAATCCAATTGAAAATCTATGGAAAGAACGGAAGATCAGAGTTCATAGAAGAGGCCCCCGGAACCTTCAAGATTTGAAGACAGTTTGTGTGGAAGAACAGGCCAAAGTCACACATGAGCCATGTGTGTGACTCATTTCTCCATACGGGAGGCGTCTTGAAGCTGTCATTACCAACAGAGGCTTTTCTACTAAGTATTACATACATTTCATGAAACGTGTTCAATACTTTTTCTCTGTGTCATTCCACTTCATTGCACATAACTTAATTTAAAGACTTATTTGTTTGATTTCTTTGTATGTGTGGATTACTTGGGTTGTTACCAACATCTGGTGAAAATTTCATGTCAATAGCCCCATTACAAAAATATATTTACTGTGAAAAACATTGACGCGTTCAATACTTATTTTATTACCGCATGATTTATAACTTATAATTTTCAGTCTGTCATATTTTTATTTTAAGTGTTTCATTGAACAAATAGAGCATGATGAATCCACAGCGGTGTAAAAGGAAACAAGTTAGACGAGGAATTGCTGGCTGCATCTTACTGCTAAAAATTAGCCATTAAAAACAGCGAATGCAGGTGTTTAAGAGTGAAATAAGCAATTAAGGGTGGGGAACCTTAACAAGCAAGACCACCAAAATGAAGCATCAAAATGTCACTTGAGTAATAAGTGCTTCATCAGCAATAACTGAAACTGGGTTGGAGCAAAAACCTGCAGCCACTGCGGCCCTCCAGGACCGACGCAGCCCACCACTGCTGTAGTGAGTATCATCTCTGCATATTAACAAGAAATTATTTTTCACATTACCACATATAAGCTTCTGGTTTTTTTTTTAATGATGTCGCTGTTTTTTTAGTTTTTAATCAGTAACCTTCATCATTATTAACTTTTTTAATAAACCAGGGGCGCCGTTAGAATTTAGAGATCTGGGTCTTAGCCCCCTCTGTGATTTTCTTTGCACTCAGTCTTACTCGGATGAAAGAATGGTAGAGCAAAGTGAGGTTAGTCCCCCAGCCTATCCAGTATATTAATATGAAAAGCAGAGGGTGGCAGCGGCCACCTTGGCCTTTCGTGCTGTGATCAGGGGCTGAATTAAAAAAATAAAAAAAAAATTGACATTATGCTTGCACATTCCCCCCTGGCTCCCCCAACAGTGCCACTGTAATGAATATCATCTCAAAGTATTTTCTTGTCTAGTATCTTAGCCATTCATTCTACCTCAGACCACCCAGTTGCAACTTAGCAGTCGTAACCCCACTGAAACAGTGCCGAGATAGGTGGTCATGTTGGACTGTTTGATTAATCTTGTGACACCAAATTGCAATAAATGGCTCTTGCCATAGCGCTTGTCACCTTCTTACATGGGTTCTGCTTTTCAGCACATCAGTCTCGATATTCATGCCATGTATCCTCTTTCAGGCGGTCCAGCCATTGTTTCTTAGGCCCTTCTCCATTCAGACTCTCCCACCATTTGGTCGTCTCTGCCAACCCCGTTCCCATACCATGGATGGCACAGTATTATGTTACAGTTAGCCTTGAGGAAATGGTGATGAGTTGTGTTGGCTCTGTATGGTGAGCAGCCTGATCTGATGCTCCTATCCCCAAACTGACTAACACCCCTTTGCAAATCTCTTTTGTCATTCCAGCAAATCCATGCCAGTCAAGTGAAAGTGGACAAGGTTCAAGTGGTAGGGGGCAGCAATACTACATTTGCCGTTTGCTTCGACCAGGATGAGAAGAAGATTATGCAGAGCGTGACACAGTGAGTGTTCATGGGTTTTTTTTTTATGAATCTTGCCCAAAGTTGGCATGACATAAACAGGCATGCTTATGAAATGTGAAAAACAACAGTGTGGGAAGACATTTCCATTAATCATTTACACACACACATATACAGTATACATACACTACAGGCCCGAAAGTTTCACTCGCTTAGCCGCTAATACAGAAGTGAGGCAAGCACATCGACAAAACGAAACCTCTGAAGAAAGACAAAGTCACTTAGCCACTAATACACAAGCAAGGCAAGCGCGTCGGCGAAACGAAACCTCTGAAGAAAGACAAAGTCGCTTAGCCGCTGCTAGACAAGCAAGGTGAGCACATCAGCAAAACAAAACCTTCGAAGAAAGACAAAGTCGCTTAGCCGCTAATAAAGAAGTAAGGCGAGCACGTCGGCAAAACGAAACCTCCGAAGAAAGATAAAGTCGCTTAGTCCCTAAATGAGAAAAACAACAGTGTGGGAAGACATTTCCATTAACCATTTACACACACACATGTACAGTATACATTCACTACAGGCCAAAAGTTTCACTCGCTTAGCCGCTAATACAGAAGCGAGGCAAGCACATCGGCAAAACGAAACCTCCGAAGAAAGATAAAGTCGCTTAGTCCCTAAATGAGAAAAACAACAGTGTGGGAAGACATTTCCATTAACCATTTACACACACACATGTACAGTATACATTCACTATAGGCCAAAAGTTTCACTCACTTAGCCGCTAATACAGAAGTGAGGCGAGCACATCAGCAAAACGAAACCTCCGAAGAAAGACAAAGCCACTTAGCCGCTAGTACACAAGCGAGACGAGCACGTCGGCAAAACGAAACTTCCGAAGAAAAACAAAGTCGCTTCGACCCTAAATGAGAAAAACAACAGTGTGGGAAGACATTTCCATTAACCATTTACACACACATATACAGTATACATTCACTACAGGCCGAAAGTTTCACTCGCTTAGCCGCTAATATAGAAGTGAGGCGAGCACTTCGGCAAAACGAAACCTCCGAAGAAAGATAAAGTCACTTAGCCACTAATACACAAGCGAGGTGAGCACGTCGGCAAAACAAATCCTCCTAGGTGAGAGGCGCCCAGAGTAGTTCCTTTCAATTACCTGACATCTCTACATTTCATTGTTTTTCTGACGATTTCAATAGTTTCTAGGACTCCAGGCTTTTTACAGCACAATCTCACACAGCTAGTTAATATATAATACAGGTTGGGTTAATTAAATATACTTATTTGATAATTGACCTTGCTGCTTCTAAATTGGTAGTCTGACAGAATTTATGCTGCTGGATTGGTAAAATTTGGTGGTTGTTGTATAGCATTTTAAACAGATAGAATATTAATAAAACAATTAGGAGATCTAAAGTAAATAACATAAAACATGAAAAATAATCATTCAAAAATTAATAAAAACAACCATAAAAACAGAAAATAAATACAAGCCAGCTCTAACAGAGCATATAGTAGGTGATGTATTGGAAATGACTGCAGCCTTTCTGCCATATCTGGACAGCACTTCTAGTTCTTTACAAATAAATTTCAGGAAAGACTTTCTCCTCACTCCACTAATATCTCTTCTCTCTTTGTTGCCTACAGATGCGAGGTGTCGGTGTGCTACAAACCAGAAAGCAGCATCAATTGGAGGGTCCGCAAGCCCCCGCCTCTCCAGATGCAGTTCCAGCAGTCGGACGTCTGCTCCCTCCTCTGCCTCCCCATCTCCACCTTCAGTGGAGCACTCTTCTGAAGAGATCAGAGTCTCATGGTACTTTGTTCTCGTAGTGGAGCAAGGTGGATTTTAGATTTACTCTGCACGGGTGGGTAGCGGGGCTAACTGTTTGTCCTGACACATTCATGCACTTGCTTAACTGGGAGCCTCAAGTTGCCACTCTCAGCTAGCATACCCAGGTTTTGAATTGGACCTTCTTCCTTTTCTCTGGGCACTATCACTTTGTATCACTTTTTATTCTTCCTGTATCTTCTGCTCACATTGAGCACGTTGGAGAAAGAAAATCACTGCTAAAGTTTTGGACGATCTCCATCCTTGGGGTTCTCCATGGATGATAAGTGAGGACAGTCAAACCACAGAGCATATACTGGGTTTTGTTACAGCCGGCCCTTTCTGAATTTCTCCAGCTTGTTTGTAAAATCAGAAGTGGATTTTGAACTAGGCTTATCCTTCAATGTCTTTTGGCCACAATCTTTGGGGAAGTACTCTTTAACGCCTTTCTTGATAAAGCCTCTCGTACTTTTCGTCTTTATAGAAATTCTCATCTGTTGTGCAGTTTTAACTAAATTCATAACCATGAATGTTCACTCACTATGTTCAATGTCCAGTTAGACCCAACTTCTGTTATTACTGTGAAAGAATTCATGAAAGGTCGCTGGTTCCTGAAGCACTGAGGCAGAGACGTCACATGAGAAGATGATACTTGGGAGATCATGTCAAGTACATTGACTGGATGGGATAGACGAGTGTGTTAAAGCAAAGCCTGTTCACTGTCTCATGGGATGCCGTAGAAACCCGCATACTGATTTCAGAGACAGGAGGAGCCTAGTTAAGAGGGAATTTCAATTGGAAACTTTGGCTGGAATGAAAACCAACAGCCATCAAAACTCTCCAGCAATGGAGCCCGAATTCCCCCTGAGTTAAGTCAAGGCAGGTCACAGGATGTCCCAAGCCTAACTTTGTACAACATCATATGTCTCACTGAGACTCCTGAAAGTCTCCTTGCACACCACCTGCCTCGACAGGGTTGGGTGATGTTTCACGATGTATCATCTGTTATGAAACTGAAATACTCGGCACTTCACTTCAGTGGCGAAATGAGCTAAACTAAATGATCCATCCATTAGTTATTGTATGTGCTTATATGAAATAATTATCTTCAGGAAACTGTAGGAGATGAGGTCCACTCCATGTTTTCTGGGTGGAGTTTTCCCCTTCTTCCTGTTTTTCCTTTCCCCATCCCATTAACTTGTTATGACCCACAGATCGCAATTACTAAAATGCAAGTCATGATAATTAATCCAATATGAATGCGCATTGTGAACAACTGGCACCCCATCCAGGGTGGTTCCTGCCTTGTACCCGCTGCTGCCATTATGCAGTGGCAAGGAAAAGTATGGGAAACCTTTGGAATTGCCTGGTATTCTACATTAACTGGTCACCAGTATAGACAAACACGCTATGTTTAAGCTAATAACACACACACCATTATAATCTTTCCTGTCTTTGTTGAACACATCCATCAATTATTCACAGTGTGTTGTGGAAAAAACTAATTTAAACCCTTAGATTTAATAACTGAATTTTGGACCTTTCTTCCTTACAGTACCTTTTACAGCTGGGCCATATTTTTAGGATGTCTGGCTTGAATGGCTCTCTTGAGCCAAGTTTTATTTATTTTATCGAAATACGTAAGTCCTCTGCATCTTGACGCCTTATGATCTGCTAACGCTATTAACATTTTTTTTAATATACGCTGTACAATCCCATGTATCCCTCCTTGAGGCCAACTGTTAGAGTTAGACGATGTGTTCGGACTCCACTTCCCTGACTCTTCAGTCGATGCTGCATGCAAGGTCATGAATGGGGAAACAGAGAATCCAGAGTCCAGCTTTCTTGAGCTCATTCCACAGCATCTCCATTGGATTCTGACCGGGCCACTCCAAAAAGTGAATTTTTCTACTTGTTGAATCCATTCTGTGATAGGTTTACTTTGATGTTTAGGGTTATCATCTTGCTACATCACCCAACTTCTGCTGAGCTTCAGCTGAAGGACATCCACCCTAGCAGTATCCTGCAAGATACCTTAAGAAACTTGGGAATTTATTTTTCCCTTTCCCCTGTCCATACCTTGGGGCATCAAATCCTGATGCTGCCTCCATGGTTCTTAATCAGTGTGAAGATGCCTTCACGTTGGTGTGCGGTGCCCTTTTTATGCCATAATGTAATGCTGTGTACACCTCACGAAAATTTTGTCATTGGTTTCATCAGTCCACAAAAGATTTTCCCAATAGCATTGTGGAGTGTCAAGGTGGTCTTTGGCAAACTTCAGGTTTTTGAAGAGCAGCAGCCTCCTCCTCATTGTCCTGCTATGAACGCCATGCTTGTTCAATGCTTTACATACTGTAGAATCATGAACGGAGATGTTAACCTGTTCAAATGATTCCTTTAGCCGTTACTCTGGCTTCTTTGTATCACACTGAACATTCTGCATTGTGCCTTTTGAGTCATCTTGGCTGGCGGACACTTCTAGGGAAAGTAGACACAACACTAAAACATCTCTATTTGTTGACTGATGAATGTCTAAAGCAGGGGTCTCTAACTCCAGTCCTGGAGAGCTACTGTGGCTGCAGGTTTTCATTCTAACTCTTTCTTAATAAGTGGCCAGTTTTTAGTGCTAATGAACAATTTCCCTTTATTTTAATTGATTTTTCTTGAGACTCTAATTGCTGAATTGATTATTTTTTCCTTAAATGGCATGTAAACATAAATTTGATGAGAACTGAGCCAACAGATGAGCAACTAAGTTTGGGCCTCAAATTCAAACCAACTTCACTTCATTCAGTTTCTTAATTTGAAGCCAATTCTCGTTGCTAATTAAACCCGTTATTTAACTCCATGGCACTCATTCTGCCATAGCAGACATTTCTAAAACTGTTGATTTTCTTTTGTAAGAGCACAGTCGGCCAAAATGTTTTGTGGACCTGAGCAGATCAACATTACTGAGGCCTTCACCTTTCTTTATTTTCAACTATTGTGTGATGGACGCAGGTTATTGTTTATGTGTTGGTACATTTTGTGTCTTAATATTGTTTGGTTGCTAATTAAGGAAAAAAATACTAATTAAGGGGTCTGAGTCTTAAGTTGTGCACCAATTTAAATTTAAAGCAAAGAGTTAATTAGCAGCAAAATCTGATCACAAATTAAGAAAAGGGTTCAAATGAAAACCTGCAGCCACAGTAGCTCTCCAGGACTTGGAGTTGGAGACCCCAGGTCTAAACTCTTTGAAATGACTTTGTGACCCTTTCCAGCTTCTTAATCGTAGATCTTCTGAGGTCTCTTATTTGCGAGGCATGATTCTGATCTACAGAGGCTTCTATTGAGTAGCCAACTCAAAGAGTTCAGCCTGCTTTATCAGTCAGAGTGTATGTACTTGTAAGCCACACCTCCAAGCTCATGTCATTGGTTGGTTTCCAGGTTTGCTTTTGTTGAAGTCATCGGCCTTGGGGTTCACAGACTTTTTCCAGCCGGGACTGTGAATGTCTGAATGATGTATTCAATATGTACAAGAACAATGCAACGATGTGTGTGTTATTAACTAAAACAGGGTGTGTTTGCTCGTTAGATGAAGATCAGGCCATATTGTAAGACACTTTTACACAAACGTACTTTTTCTTACCGCTGTAGGCTCGTCACCCTAAATATAAGCGACTTTGATAACGAATGGATGGATTACTTTTAATAAATATTCAACTATGGTTAAAATGTACAGGTCAATGTGCGACGGTGAGCTTCAGTGGGCCGTCTAATGTTAGCTTGGGTGATGTCTTGCCCCTCAGATCCACTTTGTGGCCCTAAACAAAGACTAAGCGGATTATTAACGAAAGTGGGGAAGATGCAAAATGCCTGAATTTAATGCACATAATTCATCAGACGTTTATCCGTCTGTTGTTGGCCTTCTAACACTGTGTCGTGACGTGCAATAACTTTACGTGTTTTGTTTTTGTTTTATATTAAGTTTTATTTATTTTATTGAAATAAGTCTTCTGCATCTTGATGCCTTATGATCTGCCTATCACTGTTAACATTATTTTTTTTAATATATGCTGTACAGTCCCATGCATCCCTGCTTGAGGCCAACTGTTAGAGTTAGACGACACAGTCCGGTCTCCACTTCCCTGACTCTTCAGTCGGTACAGCAAACAAGGTCATGAACGGGGAAAGCGGAGAAAATGGCGGCCGTCTGGCGCGCACGCTTACTGAAAAGCACCGATGGGCTTTGTCGCCACTGTCCCTGCTGCCTTTTTTTTTTTTTTTTTTTTTTTAACTTTGCGAAGTCTCCCATAATGTCATGAGTGATATGTGATGCCTAACTGGGCTACTAGAGCGATGAGGTCAGTGCCAAGCGAAACAACACAAACTTGGTATCAAATGAAGCGTCTTTGGGATGTCATCACAGAGCTGTAGGGGTGCTGTGAAAAAAAAAAATAAGTGAACCCTTGGGTTTAATAGCTTTGGCAGCAGTCACATCTCTACGTTGCTATGCCAGTGGTCTTAATTACAACCTCGGCCTCTTTTAGGAGGACAGCCTGATGAACCTGAACAGCGCCAGCCACTGACACCCAAATGCCAGCTTTGGTTCAGCCTCTGTCGATCACTCGTCTATTTGAAAGAGTTTGTACTTTATTGCTTGTATCATAATGTACATATTTAATAAATAAAAGTCTATTTTATGTATTTTTAAACACATTTGTGATAAGACTTTCACTTGCAAATTGCACTAATAAAACAAGTTGTCTCCTCATTTCCTTCTCCTGCTTTGTCGCATTGCCTCTTACGTAGAGTCATCCCAGAATGCATCTTGGGCCTTTGGCTCTTTCCCCTTCATGAATTTGATCTTCAGGTAGCTATCTATTGTGCCCCTGGATGACTGGGGGGGGGGGGGAAGTGGGTAGAGAAAAGACCCCCCCAACCCCCACCTCCCATTCTAAAGCCTTACATGAAGACCCACACAAAAACAGATTTGTCCAGCTGTATTCACTCAATGTATCTTACGTCAAGTTTGGGTCTCAAAGTTGCACAGGAGAGTACAGAAGGATTTCCAACGATTAGAAACTTTATTTCTGACCAGGCAGATACAAACACAAGTCTCTTTCAGAAGCGACCCGGCTACACAAGGAACAGCTGCCAAATTTGACGCCTTGGTCCCGACTCGTGCTCAAAAGAACGCAAAGCCTTCCTCATCAAGGGGGTACAGCGACTCGGAAGCAGCGACCGGAGCAGAGGGAGTCTGGGGGAAGAGAGACAGGAGAGTGAGACCTCAGGATGGCCGCGGCTTGGTCTTTTAAATGTTCGAGGAGCACGCTGCACGGCAAGAAGGCAGCTGATCACATAAAGAGGAGTTGTAATAGTGAGTTTGTTGTTGAAAAACTATTTAAGAAGGGGGTTCTGAAGGGCGGCCAGCCATGTCTGCCTGTGGCAGCGGTCACACTTATAACTTGAACCGTTGATACAAGGCTGGATGGATCCATGCTTTTGTGTTGTTAATGCCAAATTCTGACCCTACCATCTGAATGTTGCAGCAGAAATCGACTTATCTGAACAGGCAACGTTTTTCCCGTCTTCTGTTGTCCAATTTTGTTGAATTGTAGCCTCAGTTGCCTGTTCTAAGTTGACAGGAGTGGCACCCGGTGTGGTCTCCTGCTGATGTAGCCCACCTGCTTCAAGGTTCGATGTGGTGTATGTTCAGAGATACTCTTCTGCACACCTCGCTTGTAACGAGTGCTTATTTGAGTTGCTGTTGCCTTTCTATCAGCTCAGACCAGTCCGGCCATTCTCCTCTGACCTCTTGCATCAACAAAGTCCAGTGAACTGCCCCTCACTGGATATTTTCCCTTTTTTGGACCATTCTCTGTAGACCCTAGAGATGGTTGTGTGTGAAAATCCCAGCAGATCAGCAGTTTTTGAAAACCTTGGACCAGCCCGTCTGGCACCAACAACCAGGCCTCGGTCCCAGTCACTTCAATTCCCTTTCTTCCACATTCTGATCCTCAGTTTGAACTTCAGTAGGTGGGCTTGACAATGTCTACATGCTGAAATGCATTGAGCTGCTGCCATGTGATTGGCTAATTAGATATTTGAGTTAACAAGTGGCCGGTGAGTGTACATCTCCTTCATGAGATCACCACGTCTCTGGCTTTAGGCTGAAACCCTCCATTTCTTTGTGGCAGTGTGACGTGCCCCCGTTTTTTCCATTGTTCCTCTTTGTGTCATTGTGATCATTGTGACTGCAGATTAATGCGACTGGACACTGGGGACACATTTTAATGGTAAGTGTAAATGTCATCAGGCTAAGTTACATTTGTATGCAATCTACATATGAAACAAGCGTTAAATGGGGTCTCTGAGCAAACTAACAATCATTGTGTGCCACACATGTTGTGCTGATGCAGTACTTAGTTTGGGAAGAAGGCATTTATTTAACAATTACAAAAAGAACAATAATAAAAGCAACTAAAATGGATACTGTTTACACCTAACAAACAAACAAACAAACCCCTCTGGGTCAACACTAGAATTATACGGGGGGGACCGTAGGCAATACATGACCCCAATACAAATAAAGTCCACCGTATTTCTGATTTACAACCAGTGCTGGTTGAGGCCCATATGAAGCTCCAGGCAGGTGGGGAATGTGCCCCTCGATGTCCATAGAGTTGACAAAAGTCCAGAGCCCCTTGAGTTACCATGTTATTCAGAAAGTTCTGGAGTCTGTGCCCCTTAACTATTTTTAAAAACGTATAGAAAGTGCTTACCTTTTGAACATGCACAATTGTGAAGAAGTAACTTTGACTTTAAAAATACAGATGTTCTGCTTTAAGGAAGAAGCCAACTGAGGACCTGTAGGGTGTTTGTTTCCCACACTGCACACTCAGATGCTGTTGTTCATCTGGGCCTTCCCCTTCTTCTTCTATTTTGGTAAGATATCGGCGTGGCCTCTTCTCTTAAGACATCAATAGACACCTTCCTCTTTTTGGCAGTCTGTCACAAGTGATTGATTGGCTTCATTCTGCAAATGCAACAAAAGGCTGACATGTTTCTTGAGAAAGCCGTTTCATGTGTGAACCGGGGACTGAACTTCTAGAACGCCACTACTTTGCCACCCAAGTGAACACAATAACAGGTTTCAGTGGTGCTAATGCGATCATGCAGGTTTCTCTAATAACCTATTAGCATTTCAAATGACTAATTAGGGATAAGCTAAGGGAGCTGAACAGTACGACAAATGAAAGAATAATGGCTGAAAATGGGACTTTGCAGTGTTATGTGAATAAACAAATTAAAAATCAAGCAGCACTTCCCTTCAGAAACACTTGTCATGTCTTGGCTGTACAGTATTTCTAAATCAATGTAATGGTATAGTTGATTAAAACTAGATAAACTTCTATCAAAAACCTGAACATTTATAAGTGTCTCCAGACTGCTAGTTTCCGTCCACAGGCAATCATTAGAAATCACTGCAATTACGGGAGCTGCTTTAAAAGTCCATTATTTAAACAACTCCTCGCTATTTTATTGTGGGTGTGTGTGCGCGTGCGTGTGTGTGTTGGATTCACTTCGGGTATGTTTGTGCGGGACTGTGTTGAGCCGGTGGGACTCGGGGAAGACGTGCCCCACGGCTGAAGAAATATAAAAGCACTTTTTCTTTGATTTTACACGTGCCAGTCTGTATCGGGTCGGGCGCCTATATAGCGGCTTTCACAACGTACATTTTTGTAAAGTGATCCTAAATTTGAGGTAAGGCGTTATATAAACTGAAGTTTAAAGAAAAGTAAAGAGTGCCGTGAGATTTTTTTGGTCACTTTTATATTATTCTCTGCGGTACAACGCTGGTCTCCATAGGCACCCATTCTACACTCTTAAAAATGAAGCTGCCCGAGTGGTTCTTCAGAGAGTTACCAGGTGGCAGGGGTTCCCAAATTTGGTCCCGGAGACCCCCTGTGACTGCAGGTTTTTTTTTTTCAACCAGATTCATAATAAGTGATAATAATTGATCATATTTAGTTAGCTGTTTTTTTGTTTTTATTGTCCTCTTTTTCTGCATTTAGAAAAACATCAGTATAAATTTATTTTCCAAGACATAATTAGATAAACGAAAGACCTGTGTGTGTATGCAGTCCGCGGTGCTCGTGCTCAACCTCAGCCACTAGATGGCGCTTGAATGCCCCTCACCGACGTCGCGCTAATGACACAGACGAAGAGACACAACATCGAAACAACGTGCAAGTGAAACTCCTCGGCAACGCAGGGCAAGGCTTGAAACTTTCACTAAAAACGTTGTCAATATGGACGTGTTTCTCCTGTCAAAGATTAATAGGACTCATATGCCACCTATATGACTAAGATATGGCATCGCCATTGTCTTCTTACGAAAGCCAGTGGGGCAGCAAGCACAGGTGGGTCCACGTCCTCTGTCCTGGGTCATTCTAAAGAATTAGCTGAAAAGCCTCTCCAAGTTCACGAATAGAGTAAAACTACTAGGGAGTTTTCGGGTTGTTTTTTTGTCCCTTAGACAATAAGCAGCTAGTTTAGAAATATGTCTATTTTTTTGTCTAAATGTTCAACTATTTTTGTTGTTTTCCAATTATTTTTCCCGTATTCTGTGCAGTCTGCAACACTAAATGATGAAAAGCAAGTAAAAACATCAGTGTCAGACTAACTAATTAGTCAATAATGGAAAGGCAGAATGGAAATCATAAATAAAAAGTAAAAAAAAAAAAAAAAAAAAAGATTATCCACATATAACTGTTTAATTTTTATTAAAATGTATTAGCACACTTACTTTTGTATTTTTTTCATTGACTCCAAAACACAGAAACTGGGAAATGACGGCTCACTAGGCTAGGAGTCCAATTAAAAACAGAGGTTACTTGGAACAAAAACCAGCTGCCCGAGGGGGTCCCCAGGACAGAGTTCAGGAACCACTGCCTTATGGCACCTCTCTGAAGTACCCCTCGGGCACCTTCATTTTTAAGAGTGTAGAATGGGTGCCTATAGAGACCAGCGCTGAACCGCAGTGAACGATGTAAAAAATGTCCAAAGAACAAATCTCATAGCATTACCTACTTTTCTTTTTTCTTTAAACTTCAGTTTATATAACGCCTTAACTCAAATCTAGGGTCCCTTTACAAAAATGAAGGTACACAGAAAGCGGAAACATTTCAGATGATATTTTACAAACATAACTTAAAAGTAACATCAGAAATTTATATGCAAAGAAATATACAGTCTGAACACACCCGGATATGTTTATGTTTTTGGTGGTACCACTTTGATGATGGTTAAAGATTCCAGAAACATCTATATATATATATATATATATATATATATATATACGTAAAGGGCCCCATACAGTAAATAATAGTGAAAAATGGATAACATATCTGGGAAATACCAACGAGTTCCTGGTTTTCAAAGGACTCTCGCTGCTTACAGTAACACCGGGTAAGTTCGGATTTTCTTCATCTGTTAGTATCCTGCTAGGTAGACCACCGTACATTGAAGACTTTAGTTTTTTACTTCTACACGTTAGGAAGTTCTTCAAAGCGCAAGGAACCAACTTCATATGCGGAGAACCCGTCACAGAATGAAACGGTGCTTTGTCAAGCAAGGGTTCAACCAGAGAACTTAGTGAAGAGCCATAAAATCACATTAAAGAACCAGTATTTTTAAGTGTATGGGTTTAAGGTAATGCGCTATAGAAATGCAGGTTTACAGAAAGAAAGAGTATTGTGACTTTTTTTTTATGCTTTTATGTTTGTTGTTTTGCGGGTGTTGGTCTCCAAAGACGCACATTCTACCAGAAAGCTCGTTTTCTTCGTTCCCCATTAAAACAGCAGATTAAAAACTTTTCTCGCACACCACTCGTTAAGTAACGTATAAAAAATCATTTTTTGGGGGAGTATCCCCTTAACCTCCATTCTCATCGTCCACTGCCCCTCATGGCGGGACTGGGCTACAGCAATACACAATTCCAGATGTAAGACGGGCTTTACACGTATAGGTGGTGCCCTCAAGTAATCCTAAAACTGGTTGGGGGTATCGGCCGCTCTGAAGACTATATGGCTTTGTGTGCGGGAGCACTTGGCGACGGGCTGTCATCCCGTCCGGTGTTGCCAGGCGTTTGCTGTCTTACCGTTAAAAGGCTTTTCCGTCCCTTTCTCGGAACAGGTGAGTTCAAAATAAACAGGAGGAGCCCCGCTTACCTGCTTCACAATCCTCCTCGCCGCCTTCTCTGCAATTAGAAAATAAAGAGACCCCGGAGAGGCCACGCCCCCGCCGCCGCCGCACAGCTGACACCCAGGAAGCTCACACAGCATTTCAGTAGCGGCTGGCACGTACTGGCGCAAGGACTAAAACAGACGTGTCTCCGAACTCCGAGGAGCGGGCAGCCTGCAGGTAAGTGCCAAGTGTCCTCCGATGGTCAAACCGACCCGTCAAGTCGGCCGGGAGCCCGTGAGTGGAGGCGGCGCGGCGACCTGATCAGAAACGCGTGAGCGCGCCGCGTCATTGCCGTTACTTCGCATAAACGCCTTCTGTTTTTTTCTCTCAGCCTTCAAATTATATATGGTTTCATCATTTGTGTCTTTCTTGCTCCGCTAATAGCCGATCACATCCAACTCTATGATAACATCTGTCTTTTCGGTTTCCCTCTGCTGCATTCCCGTTCTTTTCCAGCCCCATCCATTCTGCACGTGTTAATCTCCAAGCTGGAATTCTTCTCACTCGACTTTTCATTTTCTCTTTTGCTTTTCCTCCTTTCTGCTCCTTGAACAGAAGTACCTGTAAAACCGCGAGGCACAGTCCGTGCTGATAAAGATTTACAGGGGATTCAGAAAGTGTTCAGACCCCCGTCACTTTCTACACACTTTATTGACGGGTAGATTAAATTTTAAATGGAGAAATGTCCCATTATTGCCATCAATCTACACTCAATAACCCATAATGACAAAGTGGAATCTGGTTTTCAAATTTTATTAAACATTAGAAACTGAAGTCTGTGATTCATGTACCTATTCGGACCCCTTCACTTTCTGCACACTTTGCACACTCTTAAAAAATGAAGGTGCCAGAGCTGTTCTTTAGAGGTATGCCACAGTGGAACCATTTTTGATTATCTAAAGACACATCCACATGAAGGTTCCAGAAAGAACCCTTATTTCTTTAGATCCATAACAGGCTCCTTACAGTAAATAACCATGAATAGATGGTAACAGATTTGAGAAATACCAATGGCTCATGATATAAAAAGGAGCCTCGCTGCATACAATAACACAAGCCAAGTTCAGATTTTCTTAATCTGTTTGTGCCCTGCTAGGTAGTTGTTGTGATGTGAGATTTTGCATATAACTTGATAAATGTTTTGTATGTCTTTATTTATAATTTAGGCAAACCAACGTAACTTTCGTGAGAGGTATTCGTGTTTGCCCCCCCCCCCTTTTTACGACTGTCTCTTTGTAATTTTATGACAGGATTTGGGGGGATGTGTCTTAAACCAGTTTGATGAGTATTTCTCTGCTAAAGTCTTTGAACCCCCTGCAAGGAAGCCAGGATGTTTAACATATGGTTTTGGGGCAGGAGATAAGATGATCTATTCCACCCATTGGTCTGAGATATGGCTGTTTGGATTGGCTGGAGGAATTGGAGAGAACATCTATAAATGTACTTGCTCAACCACATTCTCTCTCTCTTACTAACATCTGAAAGAAGCATCTCTCTAACCAACATATGATGAAGAAGCATCTCTCTTGCTAACCTGTGATGATGAAGACAACACAATGAAGAGCACAGCTCAGCAGCCGTATTGAACAGACATGTGGCTGAAAGCTGAGCACCAATGATGCCTTAACTAGAGACATTTTAAGTAACTACAAGTCAGTGTGCCACCTGAATTACACATCACCATTTAATCAGGTTGTATGGTTGCCAATATACAAATGTACTTTGCATTTTGTTATTATTTATGAATATTATCAGTAATACATAATTTTATGTGTAACTTAACTCCTGCTTGTCTTTTTACTACATCTAATTGCCTGAGGTTATAGATATAGAAGGGAAGGTGGGGATAAGTTATATAAAATAATATCTTATAAACAGTGGTAAGTCTGTGAGATTAGGCATTCTAAGGCTGCATATTAATAATACAATAGGGGAAAGTAGAGCAATATATATATATTACTCTACCAAGATAAAACAATAAATGTATTATCGTGGTATTTCCCTCTACTTGCCCTTTACCTGTTTCCTCAAGGGTAAGTGTTCTCGTCAAGTTCGTTATCGGGTTGGTCTACTGTTGCACTTTAAGATGAACACACACACATAGATAAACACACACACACAGACCCTAACCACAACAGTGCCCCATGAATGACACACACACACACGCTGATTAACCCTTAGCACTTTAAACCACACAAGTGCTATAGGAATAACAGCCTGTCATTCAGCACTTCGAGAGACTTACTTATTTTCGGCACGAACAACAATACGATGTTTTAGTGATATCTCAGACCTAAATATTACTTTTGGTCTACAAGAATACATTTAAACATACAAAACTCAGCACTCTTGACTATAGGCCATTCATCAGCCAAGAATACCTTCTTTATCTTATTTGTCCCTTTTATTGAGTATAGCGCTCTCACTCTCAGCCTTATAAACCTCGCAGCACAGAAATAATGGCAAAAATCCGGCTGTCACCAGGTGCTCAAAGAAATCGAACTTATTACTTCAATCACTCTAGACATTAAGACAAAGCATTGAAAGTTAAAAGCAGCATGGTATTTATTACAACAATGTTAATAATACCACAAGAACAAAGAATACTAGAAAATAGGTACTGATAGGAAAGTCTGAATATATATAGTCTTTAGAAAAAGCTTACGAAAAAGTTACAGATGACAAGGATGAATGTCCCAGGGAGGCGTTTGATTTAGCAATCGATGTTCATGATGTCTTTCTGACGACCAGGGCCGTCTTCGTCCGTTCTTCTTCTTCTTCTTCTTCTCTTCTCCACTGCCTCTCTTCTCTACTTCTCTCTATCTTGCTTTTCAAACCAAGGCATATTTATTATTAAATGTCATGTTTTGGTTTTACAACACATGCACCTGATTGGCTGGCTGCCAAAATGATTGATGAATTCATTTACTGTCCGTTTTCCCACACAACAAAACCTTTGATGTACTTTGAGGTATCAGTAGTTCTTCCTGTCCTGGGCTGTAAACCAAACTATTGTTCCAGATGTCCATCCATAAAGTAATCAATAGCCTGAGGTACCAGCTCAGTATCCTTTCCCAGGCTATAAAGCAAATTAGCACTAAGCTATGAACAAAAGTAAGGTGTAAGGGAAGAAAACCTGCTTTAATTTGTCTTAGTTCATCTGTTGTCTTGTCTTGAACAAAATATAATGGAAACCAAAATGTACAGATTTTATACACCATAACAGTAGCCAGCCATACATTAAAGATTTCAGGTTTCTTCTACATATTAGGAAGTTTTTCAAAGCACAATGAACCAACTTCATATACAAAGAACCCACCCCAGAATAAAATGCTTTGTCAAACAAGGGTTCCACGAGGAACCACAAGACCCAGTAAAGAACCGTAAAGTGCCATTAAAGAACCATTAGGTTTAAAAGAGAGGTTAGGATCATGCGCTGATAGCGTGTTGCTGCACCCACCATATGATGAAGCACCTGGATTGGGACCCGAGTGCAGCGGGTGACACCTCAGCACCACGCTGGAACATTGTGAGTTTTTTTTTTTTTTTTTATGGTGGTTGGAGTGGCAATCCTGCCACCAACCTCTAAGTTTTCCCTGTGAGTTGGGGGACCTGATTGCAGGACTGGATGCATATTAACGTCATACCGAGGGCAGAGCAATTGCAGGTTAAGGGCCTTTCTCAAGGAGCCAATGGAGTAGAGTCACTTCTGGCTTTCACGGGATTCAATTGGTGGTGCAGATCCCTAGACTGATTTACCATTTTTGCCCAATAATCAACACTCAACGACCCATTATGACAAAGTGAGAACAGATTTTCAGAAAGGTTTGTTAAAAATCAAAACCTTAAATCTCTCATTTATGAAAGTATTCAGACCCTTTGATCTATGACTCTAAATTGTGGTTTGCTTTAATCCTCCTTGAGATGTTTCTAGAACTTGATTAGAGTCCACCTGTGGCAAACTGAATTGAATGGTCATCGTTTACAAGGCACACATCAGTATATACAGTATGAGATCCACAATTCACACTGCACCTCCAGACAAGTACTGAGCCATTAAGTCTAAGGAACTCTCTGTAGATCTCTGTGACCAAATTATGGTGAAGCACAGATCAGGGCATGGGAAATAAAACCATTTCTAAAGATTTGAGAGTTCCCAGGTGCACAGTGGAATTAAGAACTGTGAAGACGTTTGGAATCCCCAGGATTCTTCCCAGACAGAGTTGGCCTTGAATCCAAGCTGAGTGATTGGGTAAGAAGAGAACTGACCAAGAACTCAACTTCTGAAGATAGCAGAGTTTAAGAAATTCTCTACTGAGATGAGAGGCCTTTTGGAAGGATGACCATCTCAGCCACGCTCCATCAATCAGGCATTTATAGTAGAGTGGCTAGATGGCAGTCAGTCTTGAGTAAAAGGCACTTGACAGTTTAAAGGACTCCAAGAGCATGAGGACCAAGATTCTTTGGTCTGACTCTAAATTGTGGTCAGATGCCTCCTGTTTGCCTTAATCCTCCTTGAAATGTTTCTAGAACTTGGTTGGAGTCCACCGGTGGCAAACTGAATTGACTGGGCATTGTTTACAAGGCACACACCTGTGTATATAAGGTTCACAATTCACACTGCATGGCAGGACAAATATTGAGCCATTAAGTCTAAGGAACTCTCTGTAGATCTCTGGGATCAAATTATGGTGAAGCACAGATCAGGGCAAGGGGATTAAACCTTTTCTCGAGCTTTGAGTGTTCCCGGGAGCACACTTACCTCAATGATTGTGACTTGGAAGAAGTTTGGAACCTCCTAGAGTTGGCCTTCCAACAAAATGGAGTAACTGAGCAAGAAGTTCCTTGGTTAGGGATGAGACTAACAACCCAACAGAGCTTTAGAGAGGTCATCTGCTGAGATGGCGGAGCATGACATTAGGACTATCAGCACCCCATCAATTGCTAGATCAGCTACATGGATGCCACCCTTGAATAAAAGGTATATGACGTCCTAAAGGATCCTGAGAGCATGAGGGACTGCAAACTAAATTCTCAAGAAGCTTGAGAAGCTGTCAAGTTAGAAAACTGTTAAATCAGAAGAAATCACACGGTGTGGTTTTTGATCTTTGAGTATCCGCAAACTTGGACAAAGGATTACTTGTAACACTTGCTTTAATTGTGTCATGTTGATGATGCCCTGTGACACACTTTCTGAGACTGCAGTCCCTGAAAACAAGTGCTGGCATCATAGCTATGGATACTCCAAATTGTGGCAAACCCAATAACAAACTTAATGGTAGGACAAAACAAAATTGAAATAGAGTTCTGTATTGTTCAAAACCCCCTAAAAGGTCAAAGAGAAGTTAAGCTAAGGAAAAATGAACAAATTTACAGAATTCGCAACACCGATGGCTCACCTTGATCCAGAGAAGCAAACAACAGTCAAAGTTCCACTTTCACCTTTGATATCTTCCCATGGTACTGAGCTCCCTTTCCTGTTGTGGACACTGATCCCAGTAAGCTCATTTGTGGTGCCCCTTTAAATTAGATGGAAAGCTATTAGGTGAAGGTGTGGAGATGATCTGTGGCTGACTCAGCCTGGCAGGTAGGTCTGCACTCTTTGGTTTGGTTCATCACTCCTTCATCTTCCTTCCCCTTTCTTATCACAGAGCTGAACTTGTAGCTGATTTAGGACTTCTTGTTATTGCAGGCGTTTTAAAGATGCCAGGAAGGAGTCCGTGAAACATTTCAAAGTAGATTAGCTTGGTTTTAAGTTGAATCAATGTAAAGGTCAAGTATTTGTTGTATTTCACTGGTCAGTTTCTAGCCAGTGGTACCTTATTAGGAGCCACTGTCATATCTTGCTGATATTTATTATCTACTAGCTATAGCTGAAATGCCTGGCGTTGCCTGGGAGGAAAATAAAGTGTTTTTTTTTTAATTGTTTGAGAAAAATATAATAAAAAACACACCTTAAAAAATAAAAAAAAATAAACAAACAATGAAGACTCACTAATGTGCTTTTTAATTTCAACAGCAACAGGGGTGCTGTGGTGGTGCTCAAACATAAAGAATGCTGGCAGGCATCTCCAGTTCGCCCCCCGGTGGTCGTTCCGAGTGTCAACTGAATGATAACATGCATACAAGACCGCAAAATCACCCCCCACCCTACCCAGAAGGGGATGGGTTAGGGCTGATTTCACCCTACAGTATTTTTAGTCGACCAATGAGAAACATGCGCACCAAGTTTCATGAAAATTGTTCCAGCCGTTCGGAAGTGATGCTGCAACATACGTACATACACACACACATAGATACATTGACTTTTACATATATACGTAGACTAGCCATTCCCCGTGGCTCTGCCCTCGTATTAGTGAAACAGGACAGTGAGGAGGGCCCTGCCCAGCTCTCTACTCTTGATGTCACTCTTCCCTGTCCCCTCAGCCCGCAGCCTCTGTCTCGGATTAGCACAAATATATCGCTCCTGCAAGTGATCTATGATTCTTAGTGCAATGAGAGAGGTTGCAAAATCAACCGGAGTGTTCAAGCAAATTATAGAAAAAAAGATCTAAATCTGTTAAGTGGTTCTCTCGCTTGCTAACTAAGCAGAGTTAAGGTTACGCCCCAAGGCAGACGCATGAGTGAGGAGGGTCCTGCCCCCTGATGAGTCTCTCTCTCTCGGATTCGCGCTAATAAATTGGTATCGCAAGTGAACTGTGATAGTTACTGTGATGAGAAAGTCGCAAAATCAATGGAATGTTCAAGTAAATTATAGAAAAAAAAAGATCTAAATCCGTTAAGTGGTTCTCTCGCTTGCTAAGGTCACGCCCCGAGGCAGATGCATGAGTGAGGAGGGCCCCACAGCCCGATGAGTCTCTCTCAGATTTGCGCTAATAAATCGGCACAGCAAGCAAACTGTGATAATTAGCATGATTAGAAAGTCGCAAAATCAACGGAATGTTCAAGCAAATTATAGAAAAAAAAAAGATCCAAATCCGTTAAGTAGTTCTCTCGTGAAAAGCGGACAGACATACAAATGGGTCTAAAAAACTATAAGAAATTTTGCGCTTGGACCACAGAATTTTTAAAACCGTTTCTTAGCGAGCTTCTATGGGGCCAAAGGTAACCTACATTTGAATTTCAAATCCCAAGTCCTCATGTTTCGGGAAATTTTGTGATGAGTGAGTCTGTGGTATTTGGCTTTTATATATATACATAGAGAGAGAGAGAGAGAGATAGATTTCTTATTTTATATGGGAGAATTCTAGCCATTACAAGATGAACGTGAATGTGGTCAGTTTGGACACTCTATATTATTACTTATTTGGCTGGCACATTTATCCAAGGCCACTTACAATATTTAAGATACAGTTGTTTCCACCTCTTTTACTTTTCCGGTTAGAGCACAGGCAGGTGAGGTGACTTGCTCAGGGTCACACAGTGTCAGAAGGATTTAAACCCACAACCATCAATGTTTGAAGCCCAAGGCCATAACTCCTACACCGCAATTCCAGCCTATAGTAGGGAAAGCCTACTCCATTCTTCCTGTTTGGCAGTGTCAAAGAAGGACTTTCCTTGACAATCTAAATTACAGACGAGGCCCATCAAGTAGACGTTTGGTTTTGTTTGTGAAGGGACAGCACGACAGTTTAGCCAAAAAATGACTGCGGTAGCATCTTGTCAATCCACTTTTTTCTTTTGTAGTTCTTGTTCCGCTGGCGATGCAGGCGTGAGTTTGTGCAGATTTCCCCAGGTGAAGTCCATTTCAGGATGTATCTCTTGACTGTCTTTTGGACCCTTAGTGAGTCGTACCACCTGCCAGTGCTCCAGATGTGGAAAGATGAAGACAATTGAGCCGCAATCCGAACTGTTACTTAAGATGGCCATGTCTGTGAAATATAACCAAATTAACCTTTGGTTTAAAGCAAGGATTTTTTTAGCAAAAATTTGAAATGGGTCTAGCTGCAGACCTCCATAGCTCCATTCAGTAACTCTTCTGGACAGCCAATTGGATTGCAGGTTTTTGTCACTTGGTTTACTTGACTTGAGTCAGATGACCCGTCCACGGCCTTAATCTTAACCATAATGTAACCAGCAGTATAATATAAAGTGACCCCAACCTCAATGGAGTGGAGCTTTAGAGGTCTGCAGCTAGAGTCTGTTGAAATGTTTTAAAAATGCATCGCACTGAACAATAGTCTCACAGAGCTAGCCATATTGTGTGTAAGTCTGGAGACAACCATGAGTGAGTTGGGCTTAAAAGTGGGAGGAAATAATTATGCGACTCGCTGAGTGTCTAATTTCTAAACCAATCCAACGCCTCGTGAAGGCGGTGCTCAGAGTAGGGGGCGGGATTTTGAACTGCAGAGAGGAGCGATTGCTTTCGCTAACCTGGTCTGACAGAGAGCAAGCTTCTGATTACGATAATATGTCTGTAGTCTAAAAGTCATCTAAATATATTGTAACGAAATAGATTACAAAAGTTTAGTGAACCTGAGAATTAACCAAATGATTCACAGAAAAAAACACGGTAACCTCTTTCCTGAATGAGTCCTGAGCTAGAAGCTAGACTGACTCCACGATGGCAGCGACCCCTGGTAATGAGATGTGCGGGACAGAAGAGTCGGTTCCAGGTGCGGGGGATGCATAAGTGACGTCACTTAACAGCCCGCCGTCGATCGCTGGATGTGCAGGTAGAATGAGAGGAGAGGAATTGGGTGACAGCGACAGCCCTCAGCACAGAATGGTATTGCAGGTCGACTAGCCCTGAAGTTGTCTCCCTAAACATACGTGTGTGACAACAGATAAATGTGTGTCACGTGTACAGAGAGCACACTGCATGTGTTAAATATAAACAGAACCCATTGCAAGGGAAAAACCTTTCTGTAAAATGAGGTTATACACTGGCATTCAAAGACATCGATGGACGAGTGGTAAAAGTGATCGATACGTTTTCACTGTTGTTGACAGTGACGACAATATCGTCGGAGGTAAGGCTAAAAGAATTGGCGACTACATTTGTAAAAATATGAATTTGAACTAAATTGTGTGTCACGACCTACCAAAACGAGATGAAAAGGACTGCCGTTAGGAGACTTGATAACAAAGAGCCACCGGAGATGCAGATTTCTATACTCAAAACACTCAAATCAGTAAATGAGCCTAACGAGAGTGAGACCACTCCGGCAGGACCGCGGACGAGGCTGCACAGCATCCACCTTCTCGCTTCCTGTCTAAACGAATAACTAGCGGAATTGAACGTTAGCCCACATGCTGAATCTGATAGCCACCCAAGACGAGTCCACCTCTGGCACAGATGTTACCTTAATCTTTATAGAAAGTATTTTTTTAAGCTTTCCGATCATTTGCTTGTTGTGGAGTGCCATCTCCAAGCTGGGGAGGAGGTGCTACCCAAAGTGGAGAAATTTAAGTATCTCGCACCACTTCCTTCTTGATAGCCCTGAAGTCCTGATTGCAATCGGCATCAGGAGTACCCAGTGAAGTCCGGATTGCAATAAATTAATAAGGGTGGGGGTACTCTGCGATGTCCCAATCACGTTGCTGCAATAAGTGGTTTGGGTTGTTTCCCTGTGTAGTCCCAACCACATCATTGCAGTGGAGTAGGTGGCCCTCATAAAGTTACAATCGCATTGAAGCGTGCAGTTTCACCTTCATGGAACTTTCAATTCTGTTGAAAAAGTAAAGGTCCTGGGTGTCCCCATGAAGACCAGATCACGACAAGGCAGTAAGGTGAGGGTGATCACACCAGAGCGTTGTATCCAGCAGGGGGCGCTCACTCCCTGGGAATGAGTTCTTTTTTTTTTTTTTTTGTAATTGCAGCATGTTACTTAACCCAAATCTATATCGATATCCCTTCCTAGTGATACGGCGGCGAGGAATCGCGTACGAGAAATAACTTAACTTTGTTTAATGTTGGCTTACACTGCAGATAGTGCAAAGATGAATGAAGCCGGTGCCAAGACCCTGGTTGGGGGGGTTCCGAGGAGTGGAGTCTGTCGTTGTCGTCATTGCAGATGCGGAAAGCATTTTCAGGAACAGGTGGTGACATCTTCCATCCATCTGTTGGCTTCAAAGGTGTGCCGGGCTTTATACTCTTTCTTCACATGCAGGGCCTACTTTCAGATGAGCGTAAAGGTACCGAGATTCACGAAATGTGATTTCCATTATTGGTATACGGCACTATCCTAGCGCCTATCGCAGAGTTGCTGTCAGAGTTTCATAGCACTGCTTTGTGTCCATCACCGTCCATCTGAGCACAAACTTGTAAATGGAGTAGCTTGCTTTCAGTATTTTAATATTAATTTAATATTTTAATAAATAGTTTAATAAATCTAAATAATGTAATATTTTCATGCAGTTTGCTTTTTCTTAATGCAGTAATATAGTTTCAAAAAGATGATTATCCGTTCCGTAACAGTATTAAAAGTGAAACCGAAAGGGTCACCGCTCCTTATAGACAATGCAAAATAAGCAAAGTTTGAAAAAAATAAGATGTGGTAAGTTTATTGGGAGTTTATCAGCAGCGCTTGCCAGTCAGCTGAAATCTGCTCAAGGGTCTGTTGCTGCCCTTTGCTCAATGTTATTAATGACACTGATGTTTTATTTCTTAACTGCTTCCTCATTGACGCAGGCTGTTCATGGCTGGAAGTGAACAAGTGAACAGACCTGCTTGCGTGAATATGCCATGTCGTCTGGCCACATTGGCAAGAGCAGCTTGAGCGTGTGGACTGGCCTAATGCCAGGCTCCAAAGTCTGCAGGCTGCCATGGAGATGCTGGTGTGCGAGTCCAGCCTTCGAGACTGAGGGCCACTCCTGAGCTCCGCTCTTCTGTAGCTTGTCCTTCTTCTTCTTCTTCTTCTTTCGGCTGCTCCCATTAGGGGTTGCCACAGCAGATCATCTTGGCCATTTTTTCTTGTCCTGTACATCTTGTTTTGTTACTTCCATCACCTGCATGTCCTCTCTCACCACATCCCTAAACCTCCTCTTAAGCCTTTCTCTTTTCCCCTCACCTGGCAGCTCCATCCTTAGCATCCTTCTCCTAATATACCCAGCATCTCTCCTCTGTACATGTCCAAACCAACGCAATCTCGTCTTTCTGACTTTGTCTTCCAACCCTCCAATCTGAGCTGATCCTCTAATGCACTCATTTCTAATCCTGTCCATCCTCCTCACACCCAGTGCAAATGCTTAGCATCTTTAACTCTGCCACCTCCAGCTCTGTCTCCTGTTTTCTGGTCAGTGCCACCGTCTCCAACCCATATAACAGAGCTGGTGTCACTGCCATCCTGTAGACCTTCCCTTTCACTCTTGCTGATAACCGTTTGTCACAAACTACTCCTGACACTCTTCTCCACCCATTCCACTCTGCCTGCACTGTTTTCTTCACTTCCACAATCCCCATTACTCTGTACTGTTGATCCCAAGTATTTAAACTCATCCACCTTCACCAACTCTACTCCTTGCATCCTTACCATTCTTACTGACCGCCATCTCATTCACACACATGTATTCTGTCTTGTTCCTACTGACCTTCATTCTGTTTTGTTAATATTGAAGTACTGTGTTGAGTATGTGGGACAGACCACTCTGGCTTCCCACATTACTTCTTCTCCTCTTTAGACTTACTTTTCTTGCAATTGCACAAATTCACAGGGTTTTGGTACCTTCTAGTCAGTCCCGTTTATTAGCCACAAAGTGTCTTTGAGAGGTGCAAAAGCTTGAGTAGCGGTTGTTTCAGATGTTCTGTCTGGTCTGCTGGTCCATACAATGATGGCTACTTCCTGCTTGACTTAAGGTTTATACTGGAACGACTGCAAGTAAAGGAGAAAATGGCGAGTCATTATTCTTCTTCTGGTGCATTTTGTTAGCTGCAGGCAAAAAGGAAGGTGGGTTAGCTGCTGTTACTTCACAGTCCTCCCCTGGTGTTCTCATGAAATCCTTCCTCATAAGAAGCAGGCATCTCCTATGTTTGACACCCCACCTAACCCCACTCATCTATAGTAGGGTAACGCAGAGCTGCAGATCATCCTAAAATGAACATACAAGGGTATTGGAGGCAACCAGAATACCACAGAAACTCGCAGAATCAACTCAAAACTCAAGTATTTACTGCTCGGAGGCAGGAATGCTAACCACTGTGTTGTTGTGTTTGATTCCATTTAATGTGAGCTTGAACTATTGTGGTCTGATTCCCTGTAACCCTGGGAGTGCTGAACCCTAAAAGCGGGGTATGTTTGGACAGAAGTGCAGGAATCCCTGAGATCACTAGAGGATGCTCTTTTCAGATGGAACCATGACTGTCTAGAGTCCTCTGTAATGCCAAAAATGGTCTTGAAATGACTATACTTAGAGTAGAGTTCAACAGCAACTCCCCCAGCATGTAAATGAGGCTGACCTTAAGTCATTTGGGGTAAGGGATGACCGGTGGGGAAGTGGAGAAGTTGGAGGCATTGTCTGACATGTGAGTTGACCTACTCTTTGGTGCTTAGGAGGTTAGTGTGAGGTTTGAGGTGGCTAAGTTGTGCTAAGTGCTTACTGTGGTAGACAGCCTTGGGCAGCATCTTCACTCTATTTTCATACTTTGTTGTCTCTTTTTTAATTATTTCTATCCACAATATATATGTGTGTGTGTGTGT
>JANRMT010062846.1:20039296-20058571 GCA_026402145.1 Polypterus bichir lapradei | reverse complement strand
TATGTAGAAAGTCACCATCATCAAAAGGAACATGTTTAGCTGGTGCTTTAAATAGATATGACAGTTTTGCAATAAGTGTTTCTCAGTTTCCTGTAGAGAAATGTTAAAAGCGATAAATAAGGACCACTACTACATCCTATTTACTTTTTGTCATGGTGCCCCTCAAGAGCCAATTTTTTGAGACAGTCTTGTAAACAGATGTTTCTATAACTCAACATTCTCAGATTGTGAATCTGAGGTCCTGAGTACATTCCTGTCCCCAGGTCTCAATATGCAGGTCAGGCAGTGATGATTCCTCTCAAAGCAAAGGGAGTGGGGGGGGTTGCACCATTTACAACTTCACCTAGGGCAGCAAAAATCCTAGAACTGGCTCCGAATGCAAAAAGAGAAAAAATGGCCATCCGAGGTGAACAATTCAAAATACACAAAAAATACAAATATTTAAAACTAATAACAAAAACAAAAGTCCCAAAAAAACAGAAAATCCAATACTCCCTCTAATGCACTCGAAGGAACGTCAATGGACTGCTAAAGGATTTGCTTGCAGTCTCTGAAGATAAAGGCTGAGGGCGGTCCTTCAGCTGTGACATCAGGGTGGCCCCGCCTCCTGAGGACTCCACCCACAAAGTACAAGGAACATCCCAGAACACATGACCACTCATAGAAACTAAACTGAATAGTAAATGAAAAATACTTGACTTTAAAATAAAATAAAGACATAGAGAAAGAAAGAAAATACACAAGCAGAAATGTTACAGACACTGGGCATCTTGTAGTTCGATAAACTGGGGTGGTAGAGACAAACACAGACACACAGAAAAAAATACAAAAACAGTTAAAACCAGTGCAAAAATCACAGTCATGTGTTCAAGTGTAATGACTATTCAAAAATATAATACAAAATAAATATAGAGTACAGAAAAAGCTAAAAGGTCCCAGATCCTCTTTCCTCATTTCTTCCTGAAAGTAACTCTTGGAAAAGATCTTCAAAAAATTAAAAACTTTACACAAATTAAATTCAGTGGTAAAAAAGCTCATCACACTCTTCCTCCGCTTTGTTAATCGGGGGTCTGTGCATTTTCTTTCTGTCAGGTAACTCAGAAGGTAGCTACATGCAGCGAAAGCACCTACTGCAGATGCCACCACAGCCTTCTCTCTCACGTGTAATCGGAGGGAGGCTACCATCCAGACAAAAGACCACCGCCCAATGCAAGCACGATCTCCAGAGTCTCCTGCAATCCCAGCAGACAACCCTTCAGTCCAGGCCAATAGGAGCGTACATCATCACCCTCGCAACGCGGTGTACTTCAAGCAGGACGACCCTCCTGTTTTAGGGGATTCAGACCCACATGCCGACACAATGACCATCCAGGCAGCTTTCCTGAACAACATACAGGTCAATTTTTCCTGCACCTTCTCTCTGGACCCTTAACTCACTTTCTGCTGCTTTCTTTGCCGGCAGCTAAGCCTGCACAATTTCCCCACAATGACGAGGTGACTCTATAACAATGGCTTACTCCGCTCTCGTGCACATCCTCAGCCCAGCCGGACTCCCACACATGTCTGCCCCAGCGTCTCACCACTCGGAGGGCGCCTTTGTGCCGCTAAACAGCTGTTTCTTACAGGCACCACACTCTACACAAAGTGAGAAGGTAATATCATAAAACCTTAAAAGTAAATATATTTATAGTTATATTATATCCCTATAACTAAGCTTTGTGACGTGGCCTACCACACCACACAATGGTGATGAGGTTGGGTATCTGGAAAATGTGGCCCTTCTTTATTGCTATCGGCGGCACTCGTCAAGGATATTAACACGGCACACTGAGTTACCATCGCTCCTATTTGGGACTTAATGTCTGTCAGTAAAACCGACATGCAAATAAAAGTCTGACCACCCCTTCAGCATACTAGTATGTTAGAGCAGGATCTGAACAACAGGCCTTTGACGTGCACCACATTTACATTTAAGAAGTTGCCTCTGGATCCTCTTCTTGTTGGCATTTCTAATCTGTCTGGGGATTCCCCTTTAGAGTGTAGGCACATTGTGTGTTCATTGTGAGCTGGGGACATTTCACAAATGACCGGTTATGAGTTGTGGATGTGCAAACAAATAAGTAGCAGGACTGCCGTACGGATTAAAATTTAGTAAAAAAAAATTAAATACTGTGAGCAAATGCCCACCTGTGTCCGCATACACCTGCTCGTCCTTTGCAGGCCAGACATTTTCACTTTAGATACAAAATATGTAACAAAACAAGGCATGGCATGACATCATGTGACATAAGATAAGATAATCTTATGTACAGTGGACCCTTGACTTACGAACTCAATTCGTTCGCAAGGGCTTTTTGTAACTCAAGCTGGTTGTAAGTCAAGACTATTTTTCCCATAAGAAATAATGGAAATACCCATAATGCATTCCAAACCTCCCACAGCAATACGTACTTAACCTTTTCATAATGAAAAAGGGTTGTATAATGTGCATAATTTACCAAAAACACCAATAATTTTTCTAATGTACTAACTAAAAAGTTATAAAAAGTGCCTAGCCTTCCAGAAACAACAATTTCATACTGTACTCACCATTTAAGTTGACATCTTTGGCTTGCAGGAAGGGAGGAGGAGGAGAATGAAATGGAAGGTGGTTATTGTTTGGAAGGAGCTTCCTTATGTAAATCTTTTCTTTGTAATGAGATGGTGGATTTCGACATGCTGTACATATTAGCGAGATCGGTCACACGAACGCCACTCTCATATTTCCGCACAATTTCCTTCTTCGTTTCGATTGTGATCGCTTTCTTTACCTTCGTTACCTTCTCTTCCTTCCTTAGCAATTATCGAAATAGATTATATAAATCACTGCACTGACCAAAATTACGTCCACAAACACATGTATCTGGGCTCCGACTGACGCTTATGAACGCTTTCGGCTGTTTGTTTACAATCACACAAGCAGATACGCATGACTGCATTCGGGTCGTAACGCAAGACGTTGGTCGTAAAAACCAAGTTGTTCGCATGTCAGGCGGGTTGTATGTCGAGGGTCGACTGTATAAACGTCTATGTGTGGAAGTGTGTGTTTCTGTCTGTCCAGCCCAGAAATGAGAGGTGGAGTCAGGGTAAGGGCTCCACCCCTGAGGAAACCGAAACACGCTTAGTCGCTAATACACAAGCGAGGACAGCGCATCGGCAAAATGGATATCCCTTTTACTTTTCCTACCGCTGCTAATACACAAGCGAGGCGAGCACGCGGGCAAAACAAAACCTCCTAGGAGGGTAGTTCCTTTCAATTATCTGACATCTCTACATTTCAGTTTTTTTTGTTTTTTTTTCTGATGATTTGAATAGTTTCTAGGACTCCTGGCTTTTTACAGCACAAGCTTACACAGCTAGTATGACATATGATAATAAGACGACATAACATAATGTGACTTAAGATAACATGACATAATGTCAAGTAAGATAACATAATATTATGAGAGATAACAAAACATAGCGTAATATGATGTAAAATAACATAGAATAAAATAATATGATTAGGATAACATAACATCTTTATATATAGAAAATCCAATGTCTGTCTGTCTGCCTGTCTGTCTGTCCCCTTTTCCCATGAGAACTACTTAATGGATTTAGATTGTTTGTTTTTTTTTTTTCTAGAATTTGCTTGAACATTCTGGTTGATTTTGCGACTTCTGTCATCACGCTAAGTATCATAGTTCGCTTGCGGTACCGATTTATTCGTGCAAATCGGAGACAGACGCAGCGGGCCCAGGCAAGGGGGGTGGGGCCCTCCTCACTCATGCGCTAGCCTCGGGGCGTAACCTTAACTCCGCTTAGTTACTGAACGAGAGAACTACTTAATGGATTTAGATCTGTTTTTTTTTTCTAGAATTTGCTTGAACATTCTGGTGGATTTTGCGACTTCTCTCATTGCGCTTAGAATCATAGTTCACTTGCAGGAGCGATATATTCGTGCTAATACAAGGCAGAGGCTGCGGAGTGAGGGGAGGGGGAAGCGTGATGTCAGGAGTGGGGAGCCAGGCAGGGCCCTCCTCGCTGTCCTGTTTCACTACTACGTGGGTGAAGCCGCAGGGGACGGCTAGTAATGGATAAAATAACATGACATGATGTTATGTAAGTTAACATAATGTGACATTAGATAACATAACTTAACGTGAAATAAGCATAATATGATAGCAAAACATAGCATAATGTTACATAAGATAACAACATAATTTTATGAGAGATAATATAGCATAATGTGATATAAGATCATATGCAGTAGAATAAAATAATATGATATAGGATAACTTAAAAGGTAAAATAACATGAAATGACATGATATTATGTTAACATTTCTGTCTATTATAGTAAAAAAAATCCCGGAACGAGACGCGACTTTTTCAGAGAGATACTTTCAAGTTCCGCGAGATGAGACTTTGTGCCAAGAGGTTTAACTAGGGCCGGAAATAAAAGACAAAGAGTAGATGAGAAAGTAGAACGTCGTAAAGAATTCAAAAATATTGTCGCGATACACATGCAGGTTAGAGATAACGAAACAGCGCAGGCTTACACAGCTACTAAAATTCAAAAGTCTCACAAAATGATAGTAAAGATCAAATTAGCACAAACAAACAAAAAAATTATTACTCAGTGAAATAACAGAACAGCGAAAAGAGATCGCATATATTGTTCAGATTTAAACTTTAAGTCGGAGACTTGTAAATCATCTGCTTCGTGTTGCCATCAGGAAGAAGTAGTGTTTCTTCCCAATGAAGAGTCGTATCTGCGAGAATTGAAAGATTTGTTTTTGGTGAAAGTGAAATCCACATACGCGAGTGGCAGAGACGTGAAGTGGCTGGTGTGTAGCGCAGGCAGGGTGGGTTGGCGAGCAAAGCAAACAGGGGGTGAACCCCCGCCAATGACAAAAGATAAAAAGATAACAAGGCATGACATGCCATGACATAACATAATGTGATGTAAGATAATACACAGTAAAATAAAATATTTTATGATGTAGGATAACATAATGTAAAAGATAAACTGACATGATGTAATGTACTGTAAGTTAACATAATCTGACATAAGATAAGATCAGATAACAATACATAACATAACATAATGTGACATAAGATAACATACTATAATGTAATGTAAGATAATATCCAACAGAATAAAATACAGGTAATATGATGTAGGATAACACAGCATCATGTCATGTTATTTTATCTTTTATGTTATGTATGTGAACATAATGTGACATAATATGACCACATAACATAATGTTACATAAAACCACATAGCATAACCCAATAAGACGTAGGGTCACCTAACAGGACGTATTTCATGTTGTACACGATTTCATGTTTTTGGCGCCGTATTCTGACCCAGCTATCCTGCAGAAATCGAGATTCATCAGACCAGATGACGTTTTTTCCAGCCTTCGTCTGTCCAGTTTTGGCGAACCTGTGCCCAATACTGCCTTAGCTTTCTGTTCTTGGCTGACAGAAGTGGAACCTGAGGTGGTCTTCTGCTGTTGCAGCCCATCCGCCTGAAGGTTTGACATATGTGGTGCATTTTGAGATGCATTTGTGCTCCCCGCAGTTCTACGGAGTGCTTGTCTGAGTTACCGCAGCCTTTCTGCCTGCTCGAACCAGTTCAGCCATTCTCCTCTATATGTACTGCATGTGTCGGACCTATTGGGGGGCTATATGTCATGTCATTTACTAACCTGCTTAATCCACACTGGGGGACGGTGCTGAGGCCTATCTCAGCTAGCATATGGCACCAGGCAGGAACAAACACTGGACAGGATGCCAGTCTATTACACACACCCTATCGGGGGGATTTATAAAACATATAATTGAGGTGAGCTGGGGGGTGGCTTGCAGGCTGACCTCAGCTTTGTATCACATAAAATAGAAGAAGCACAAAAAAAACTAAAATTGAGCCATCTCTTATTGGCTGATGGCCGTAGGGCGAGTTCATCAATCAGCCTTTATTTAAACGTGAGGGGGTCAAAGAAAGTAAATAGCAGAGTCATGTGACCAGAATTGAACGTGCTGGTTCTTCAAGTGTGTGGACAGCACTGGTTGGTGTTTTCCAGTTGGCTTAGTTGTGATTGTGTGTGGGACTTGAACCCAGTGCTGCCCGGGTTGGCTTTGCTCAGTGTGATTCCGAATTGGAAGAAGTAATTTCTGGAAAAGTGTAGATGGACTGATGTACACGGAAAAGAGTAGAGCAAAATTCAGCATCACAGATTGAATCCTTTGCTGTTCTATATGTGTGTATTTTTGATTTTACATACTGAATGATTCATTTATGTTTGTCAGTCAAGACACTGTAATGACAAGAAACATTACTCAGAAATAAAATTATGGTTGGTGTTGGTCTTTTTTTGAAATAATTGTGGGTCTGTTTGACGTGAATGTGTGGGATATCTGAGTACTTGATAAGAACAAACAAACCCTGCAAGAGATGGCGTGAGAAATGAACAAAATGCAAAAAAGTCTGAAAGCACAGAAACACCTTTGTATGTTCTCTGACCTTTATTGTGTCCTTTTCAGTTAAGTTTTCTCTCATAACCTTTTACACACAGACAGGTTCTGTTTCACTGGGGTCCTACGCTGGTTTTCCAAAATGACAGGAAGAGTCTGCACACCCTATGGTATGGATTGTTTGGAGAGAGTGGGCAGCAGTACGGGCAGAATTGATGAAACTATCGTAGACCTGGAAAGCTGATGAAGCATGTCTTTTGAAAGCATTTCCATGATAATCCTCCATTATGCTTAGAAATCTCTCAAAACTAACATAAGAGGCGGTGAAGTTCCATAAGTGTGGTTTGTGTATTTAATATGGTTTAGGCTCATATACATAATCTGATTAAGAAGTGTTATTCTTTCAAAATATGTTTGATTTCTACTTGTTGTTAGTATTATAATAATAATAATAATAATAATAGTATTATTATTATTATTATTATTATTATTATTATGTCGCATTTATTGGTTTTCCTTTTATTATAAACTAGCTATGTTGACCATCTAAGGTGAGTTGAAATCTAAGTAACCAACTTAGACCTCAGCATTAATGTTTGAAGTGCACCATCTAGTGAAATGTATTTAGTAATGTATGTACTGTAGTAATAAAGTTTGTTGCATTTGTTATTCCAACAGATGGTGCATCACAGACACTTGTAATATTAAAATGCATTGAATTTGTCATTGTAATAATAAAATGCATTGAATTTATCATTCCAACAGATGGCGCACTACAAACACTTGTAGTAGTAAAATGTATTGCATTTGTCATTCCAACAGATGGAGCATCACATTTAAAGTAGTAAATGTTTTTGATGCACCCTCTGTTGGAATGACAAGTGCAATGCATTAGTATCTGTTCAGTGCCATTTGGTATGGGATTAATTGAAACATTATTAATGTTTGTGATATGCCATCTGTTGGAATGAAAATGCAATGCACATGTCTCTGTTAAATGCCATTTGGTATGGGATTTGTAAAGTAGTGCTAATCTTTGTGATGTGCCATCTGTTGGAATCAAAAACTGCAATACATATGTCACTGTTATGCTGTTTGGTTTGGGATTTATAAAAACAGTATTAATGTCTGTGACACACCATCTGTTAGAATGTCAACTGCATTCTATTTTATTGCTAAAAATGTTTTGATGCACCATCTGTTGGAATCAAAACTGCAATACATATGTTACTGTTATGCCATTTGGTATGGGATTTGTAAAAACAGTATTAATGTCTGTGACATGCCATCTGTTAGAATGGCAACTGCATTACATTTTATTGCTAAAAATGTTTTGATGCACCATCTGTTGGAATCAAAACTGCAATACATATGTTACTGTTATGCCATTTGGTATGGGACATGCCATCTGTTAGAATGGCAACTGCATTACATTTTATTGCTAAAAGTGTTTGTGATGCACCATCTGTTGGAAAGACAAATGCAATGCATATCTATGCTGTTAAATGCCATTTGGTGTGGGATGTGTAAAGGCAGTGTTAATGTTTGTGATGTGTCATCCATTACAATGGCAACTGCATTACATTTATTGCTAAAATATTTGTGATGTGCCATCTGTTGGAATGAAAGAGACTTAGTACCCGGATGGGTACCCTATTTAGACACAATCTGGATTATCTGAAAGGTATAAAGAGGCCTTGAAATGCTGAACATACCGCATACACTGGAACACCGCGACTAGGGCTATAGTGGGAAAGTGCCTGCGCAGAAGTGGGTGGTTAGGGCACTATGTACTATTCTGCAAACCCATGCCAATAATTTTCAATCCCCTCTTTGTCTGGTAAAATCTAACAGCGGCATTAATGAATGTCTAGGGCCTTGGTTTCAGCTGTCACAAGTGGAGGTGGGGTAAGTGGGAGAATTCCCCCAATGTAACCAAAATGAAAATTGTGTTATTGACTTGGGCCGTGGAAAAAAGAAACCAAATGTCACGTTATACTTGTGTCACATAATCCACGTGTCAGTTATCTGGTCTTATGCTCAAAACATTCAAAACGTGGGTTGTTTTTGCTAAAATATTGTAAAACAGATACATCCGGAACAATCCATGCACATTCTAAACAGGACGCATTTCCATAATACTGAGCTTACGTGTATGAAAGATGAGAGATTTGATTTGTTTTGATTTTTAATACTTGTTTTCCCATTTTTTCATTATGGGCATAAATAGCAGAGGTTCAACACAATAAAGTGTGCAGAAAGTGAAGGGGTTTGAATGCTTTCTAAAGTTGTATTTATCATATTATGGTAGTGTAGATGTAGAAGCAGTCTGAGTTTGCACTCTGCAAAAAGTACTCAATGAGAGCAAATTGAATTAAGCTGAATTCCCACCATTGTCCTACAAGCTGTCCCCCCAGCTCCGAAATCCTTCAGTTGCCAGGATATCTCTGTGCCTTTGTGTCAGAATATGAATGAAGTACAGCGGCCCTGGCATTCTCATTCAGGATAATCGTATTTTGATGCAATTGTTACGGGTGCCCAACAAGCTGCTAACAACGCACAGTAGAGCCTGATCTCTTCCTGCTATTGTCTCATTGAAAGAGCAGGAAGCCGCTTGATGAGCGTTTCCCTACAAACTCCGTGCTAAAATTACCCGCACATGGGATGCCGTCCCTGGCCCAAGCTACAGTGCTGAGGGTTCCCTTGCAGAGCAGGGCAGCTGTCTCTGACAGATTGGACCCGAGTGGAGATATTAAAATAAGGCAAGGCCTTGAATAAACTGTGGCACCTATATTATTTGTTACTGTCTCTGCTGCCCTTCTAAGAGGAGTCAGAAAGAATTGAAGAAATCAATGCAGACTTTGTCATTAACGTTTGTAGTGCACCATCTACTGAAATGTATTTTAAAATGCATGTAGCAGTAAAATGCATTGCATTTGTTATTCCAACAGATGGCACATCACAAACATTTGTAGTAATGGAATGCATTACTATACATTTTTTGTGACATGCCCTCTTTTGGAATGACAAATGTAATGCATTTTATTACTACGTGCATTACAAAATCTTTGTTATATGCCATGTACATTAGGATTCGTAAAAGTGTGTGCCACCTGTTAGAATATTAAATACAATACGTATGTCTTTGTTACGAGTATATTCCATGTTGTACTGGATTCATAAAAGCAGTGTTAATGTTTGTGATGTGCCAACTGTTGGAATGACAAGTGCAATATATTACTACAAATGTTATTGATGTGCCATCTGTTGGAGTGACTGAGACATAGCAGCCAGATGAATGCACAGACACTAATCCTTTTAATAAGGTGGATGTGGGTGAAACAAAAACAAATATCAGATGTATTCAGTTACAGTAGAGTTTTTATAGCCAAAACCTGTCCAATTTAGATTTTAATTTTAAAATAAAACATGAATAAATTAATAACTTATAAAATACAGCCCTCAGTGTGATATGTGGTGTTTCGCTGATGGATAAAGTCTAAAACTGCTTGCTTCTGCCATCTGATCTTACAGTCCCAGGATTCACTGCAATCAGACTCCTATGCCTAGCCTACTATGCTAAAAGTAACATCTATCTATTGTGACAGATAGAGGGCGCTCTCGCTCCCTTGAACTCCTGTCCACGACTCCAGACACCAGGTAAAAGTCCAATATTTGACTTTATTAAATTGCCAGAGTGCACAAAGCACCCTCTCCTCCACTATACTCATACAAACACAATAATCACAATAATACAATCCTCCAACTCCCAGACGCGTTGCCACCCTTCCACCCAGCTCAGCTTGCCATCTGGGAGCTCCCATAGTTCTTTTATATATCCTGACCCGGAAGTGTTCCAATCCCCAGTCCATGTGACTCTCAATTACTTCCGGGTCAGGTACAAGTCCTTTCTTTTCACCCTGGAAGCCCGTCGCTCTTCCTTTGACGAAATTCCGGGTTAAAGGGCACAAATAGGTCTTCAGTCCTCCCTGCAGCTCCCTCTTGCGGCCCCTGTGGTATCCAGCAGGGTCTTGTATAAAAACTACTTGTCCCACGAGTCCCTGCTGGTCTTCGGGGCACCTCCATACTGCAGGGAGGGCTCCATCTGGCGGCCTGTGGGTATTGGCCGGGATGACAAGCCGGCCACATCTCACACTATCTATCTATCTATCTATCTATCTATCTATCTATCTATCTATCATATAGTGCCTTTCACTTCCATCTATCATAGATAGGTCACTATATGATAGAGCACCCTATTTATCTATTATATAGTGCCATTCTCTACTATCTGTCATATATAGGGCACCATAAAATAGATAAATAGGAGTACCTACCTATGATAGATAGATTGAAGTGAAAGGCACTATATAATAGAAAGTACGTTATATGATAGACTGCCTTATTTATATATCATAGAAAGTACGTTATATGATAGACTGCCTTATCTATGTATAATATAGTGCCTTTCACTTCTGTCTATGTTTTTATCTATTTATTATATAGTGCCCTACATATCTATCTACTGCCATAACCCTGCCAACTATGCTAAATTATCTATCTATCTATCTATCTATCTATCTATCTATCTATCTATCTATCTACATCAGCCCTTAGCTGTAGTAAACACACATTGCATTGCATTTGTCTTTTCAACAGATGGTGCATCACAAACATTTTTAGCAATAAATTGTAAAGCAGTTGCCATTCCAACAGATGGTGTGTCACAGACATTAACACTGTCTGCGATCGGTAATCCGAGACCTGGTGTCAGCTGTGAGGTGGTTTCAGGTTCGGGATTAGAGAGAGTGGCACTGATAAAGCTCCATATTGCTGGACCAGAGAATGGGGGCTACCTAATCCACCCGTCTTGACAGTTTTTCCAACTCTGCCTAGACATAAAATTCTTTTTTGTTCCTTTTTATAATTCTGAGAAGTACTGTCATGTCTTGTCTTAAAAATGTTTTGCAGAAGTGATAAATGGTCAAGAGTAACTTTTATTCCCAAAAAAGGTTTCTTGCCAGCAAAAGGTTGTTGAAGTGAAACCTTCTACAAGTAAAAGGCCACAAGAAATGAGGTGGGTGATTTGGATGTCCTGGCGAGGCGATGCCTGGTGCCCGTATCCCGACAGGATGTTATCTGATGGTGTCTTTTGTAGACATGGAGATGTCAGTGGCACTTGGCCATTTAAAGATTATTATTGGATAGTTGGCCTTTTCCAAGTTAGCCTGAAAGATAAAGAAGATGGCATCACTGAGGTTTCTGCTTGGCTCATAAAATACCCACCAGTGTTCAGGCTGTTATTTTAGAGAAGTCCTGAAAAGTTGTCTTCTGGGTGATATTTTTGCCCTCTGCATTGTTTACAGCTTTGGCACACATCCGCTTTTGGCAAAGAAAGGGAAATTGGAAAAGCAGATCCGGTACTTGTGAGGACATTTTGCTGATGTTACAATATGCTCATGAAGCAGCGTGCTTTTCTTTTAGACTTTTGCTGGAGTGAATAAGTAGAGAAGAGTGGGACAGTCAATGCAGAATGATATTGTATTGGTGTCTGTGTGTGTCCTTTAGACGTTAACCGTTTTAAAAGTAAGAGAAAATTCAGTGAATCAAACTAAAAAAAAGGCAGTTCCAGCCCAAATGCAGTGTGTAGCTGGGTGCAAAGTGGTCCTTTACCCAAGAAGCAAAACATTGCGCTGTGGTAAATGTTAAAAGCGGTGCCTCTTAGATATCCTTGTGGGGGACGGTACTCTGTTTAATTGATATAAAGTATCCTCTGTAATGTTTGGAAAAGTACGAAAAATTGTAGCTGCGTTTATCCCAAAATTATCAAAGTTCTGCAGCTTGAGTTCGTGTCATGGGATTCTGACAATAGCTTGACGCGCTGACGGGATTCCACAGACAAAATATCTTCGTTTTTTTAAAAGCTTTAGTAAAAATTCGAGGTAAAACAGTTCACACACAAATAGAGACAAAAAAGATATAGCAAAGAAAAGTAAAGTTCTGTTTAAAGCTTATACGTCTTGTTTGATTCATACGGTTTCTAAACGGTCTGAAAACTGCATGCCTGTCCCATTTACAAACTTCTAAAGGGTCTTTCAGTCCCTGCTAGCTATGAGCCTCTTCCAGACACTCACACACATACGCTGACTTAATTAACACACTGAATTACAGATATACAGCTAAGAAAGTTCTGTCTCATATTAACTTACAGGGGGTGAAAGGTTATACCATAATCTATAACTATGAAAGAAAATTGGATTCTATTCTACTTAAGCAAACGTTAATATAAGTTATAATTAAAGCTTTAATGGCTCAAATTGCAAGAGTTGTACCCAAATTGCAAGAATACTCTGAGTCTCGATATGCAGGATGTCATAGTCGTAACTCACGATGATGTCATGTCAGCCGGTTAGCATTAGCGATACGTGTTTCTGTGCATTAATATTCGGACTATGGAATGTTTTCAAAGATGTACATGTACGGAATTTGACCTGGAAGAGGGATATTTAAAGGGTTCCTCTTAGAAGCATCTCAAATAAATATATGTACTGGAGAATGTGACTCGACAAATCCGATCAAACGGGACATGTGGACCTCAAAAGCGGGGCCTCCTTAGGCACGGGGTGTGAGGCAGTTGCCCCACTTACCACCCCCCAAATGCCACTCTTGGTTATGAAGACCCAAAGAAACCTTTGTTAAGGTCTTGTTACCTAAGAGTAAATGAGGAAGAGATGCATTTTTGCCATGCGTAAGCTAAAAGTGTTACTGTTAATGCACTTAATACAGTAAATGGTCACTTCCTGCAGATTCCCTTACCCGCTTCTCTAAATTTTTTTGCAACACCCGCACCTATTCACAGCCACCCGGAGTAAAACAAAAATTCCGAGAGGCGTACCGTGCCGCAGCAACATGAACCCCTCCATGGCAAGTTGCAGTCTTGTTCTCGCGCCATCTGTCGTGTTAACAAGTCTCCACATTCTGATCATTTTCCACACGTTCTCAGTCGTTTTCAGGTAAATGTATTTCATCGAAGCTAACAAACGTGTTTTTCCTTAGTGCCCCTAAGCTCAAATGTGTTGTGATTAGCTCAGCTGATTTTCAATACACAAAATTCTGTGTTTATGGCAATAAGTAGTGAATCCAGCAGGGGGCGTACCCTCTCTGGGCATAAGTTCGGTAGAAACTGCAGTTTTCACTAAACCAAGTGTGCCGGAGGAGATGGATGGGCGATTCCTCACTCGGATAGGACACCATGATAAAAGAAAGCGAAAGGACAGGCTCTGTCAATGGATGTGAAGATGACTCCTTAAACTATGCTGGGAGGCCCAGGAGAGACACCAGCCACCCCGATACTCTAGAGGGCAGCATTCCTGGGATTTGGGTCCCCTTCAAATACCCACAGGGCATCATGGGAATTGGAGTTCCGGAATAAGGCCCTGTTGGGTTTTGTGAGTGCCACCAGGGGGCTGCTGAAAGGGAATATGGTCCCTACTTTGTGGGACCAAGAAGGGCTTCCTACGGACGCAGTCCTAGCCCCGGAGATATCGTGAGGTCAATGATAAAAGGAGCCGCATCATCTTCTCTGGCCAAGATGTCATAAAATTTTGAGTTAGGAGAGTTTGAGGTTAGCATTTCAGCTCAAAATTGTGAAATAATGACAGAGCTGGAAGGTGAAAAAGGGTGTCGTTTCATTCTAATAGAGACACCAGACAGATAGGGGTTCAGCACTTGTTATGGTGGGCTGAGGGAGGCTGCATTGACAGTCTGTTTAGCTGAATGCTATTTTCTTCATTTATCTTGTCTTCTGTGGTAGGTGCCAGTTTCTGTATTCGTAGAACTCTTTGTAGGTGTGGAGAAGGCCTTCACCTATTAAAATGGTCGTGTCGTTACTGAAATTTGAACCAACTACCAATGCATGAGCTGGAGTTCTGTGGCACATAAGAAAGTCTCTCTTTAGTACAGCAGAAAAGCTCCAGTTGCCCACTGGCTAACCTCTCTGCCTTGACATCCTTCAGGAAACCTTCAAACTTCCTCAGGTCAACTTTTTTTTCCAGTTCTTTTTAGAATAATCTTAACATAAAAACCTTCCTGGCTGTAGCTCCAGCTAGGGGTCTTTTTTAGGGGATTTTTTTTTTCATCGTAGGGAGTCAAGGCTGGGGGGGAGCCATCAAAGTCCATTGAGGCATTCCTTGTGTGATTTTGGGCTACACAAGAAATAAATTGTTAATGTAATGTGTAATAAAATAGACTGGAGGCAGAAAACAATTTGGAGGATGGCCCCCCCGTATACTGAGATATCCCACTGTTTTAAAAGAAAATCTTGAGACGAGACTATTGCCAAGAGATTTTTTCCAAGTCCCGCCCTCCTCTCAACCATTTCCATTTAACGGGCCACACCTACAGTCCTCTCACCTCTCATTCATGTGAATGCTTTTGTCAGACACAGTTCCTGCACTTTTAGCTCTTATAAATTTTGATGTTTTCCTCACGTTAAGTTCCCAATAAAAGAAGACTTATTATGTCCAAATCTTATTGAAAAATTTCATCCTGAAGGGTTATCAACATAACAAATGAGTACACGGGCAATCCTAGCACTGAGAAACGATGAAGTCAAACGAATTAATGCGAAAATTGTCGATCGGTTACATGGCAATGACGTAAAATTTTAACAGGCGACAAGAAAGGTAATCCGTGGATAACATTAGACACCAAATGAGATCTTGATATGCCATTTGTATTAAAATGTTAACAGTTTCCTGTTAAAATAGCTTTTGCAAAGACAATTAACAAATCACAGAGGCAAACATTCGAAAAAGTCAGTTTATTTATTAGAGAGAAAGAACGATATTCACTCACAGGCAGTTATACATTGTGTTGTCATGATGTAACTTTAAACACGGAATCAAAATTCAATGTGATATTGATGAAAAGTTAATTCAAAAAATTGTTTTTACTGAAGTTTTATAGTAAAAGTGTAAGTTTAAAAAATGTTTGCATGCTAATTTCTAACAGATTGAAAACGTATAACGCAACGAATACCTCTAACACAACATGAAACATAATTTTCTTTCAATTTATTACGTTTTACTATTTTTTACTATGGTTGATTTATCGCTGTAATATAAAATAGTTAGTTCTGTTATGCATATGTAACAATTCCCATGAAAATGACAATCTGTTTAAATTATACATCCGCTTCCCTGTACGTGAGTGGCAGAGCCGCAAAGTGGGTCGCACGTATCGCCTGCCTAAGGGGTTGGCGAACAAAGTGAGCAGGGGGCAGAGCCCCCTAGTATGCAAAAAAATAAACCTGTCTTTACAGAGGCGGAGTCTGTGACTGAACTGACTAACATTATGATGGCTGTTCTATTTATATGGAGTAGACAGGAAGAGGCGGGATATCATAGACTGGAGCAGGAAGTGAGGTCATCAGGAGGCAGGATTTGTAGTCCGGAAGTGACCTTTAATTTTTCAAATATCTGATGAATCTGTTCTTATAATGACTTATAATTACATAAGACTAGAAGTATATAAAGATTTCTTATGAACATCCTTACACTAATTTAGACTTTTTAAAATGTATTTCTGCTTTGATTTGATTTCAACTACAAGTATAAATGAATACATAAGAATACTGCCATGTACACATTATTTAAGCAGCAAAAACAATTTGAACTAGAAAACATTAAAATAAAATCTAGAACTACTATATATACAAACTAGAATCCTGAAAATCCTTAAATCTTATATTTCTTTGAGCTTCTTGTTAACTATAAAGATGCAGTTCATTCATCAATAAGCATAATACATCTATTAATATTTAAACGTTATATTTCTTAACCATCCATCTACTAAACTTGCTTATCCAGAGCAGGATCATTGGAAAGCTGGAGCCTGTCTGAGCAAGCAACAGGAGCAAGGCAGGACAAAGAGCTGGACAGGACACCAGAACATTGCAATGTGAACACACACAGACACACACACACACACACACCAGAGCCAATGTAACAATCTAACTTGCATGTCTTTGACTGAAGGAGGAAATGGAGCACCCAGAGGAAACCCACATGGACACAGGTAGAACATGCAAGCTCCATCCAGATAGCACCTAGGATGTGAGATCTGATCTGCTTGCTACAATTAAGAACATGGAACCCAGTCTTGTTAATTCAAATCAGCACATGGATCCTGGTCTCTTTGTTATACTTCAGCATGTGAAGCCTGGTCTGTTTGTTACATTTCAGCATGTGGACCCCGGTCACTTTGTTAGAATTCAGCATGTGGACCCCGGTGTCGTTATTACAATTCAGCACGTGGACCCTGGTCTCATTATTACGGTTTAGCACGTGCACCCTGGTCTCCTTGTTACAGTTCAGCACGTGGACCCCGGTCTCTTTGTTAGCATTCAGCATGTGGACCCCGGTCTCATTATTACAATTCAGTATGTGGACCCCAGTCTCATTGTTACAATTGAGCATCTGGACCCTGCTTTCTTTGTTAGAATTCAGCACGTGAACCCCTGTCTCATTGTTAGCATTCAGCATGTGGACCCCAGCCTCATTATTACAATTCAGCATGTGGACCCCGGTCTCGTTATTACAATTCAGCATGTGGAACCCGGTCTTGTTATTACAATTCAGCACATGGACCCCGGTCTCTTTGTTAGAATTCAGCATGTGAATCCCGCTCTGTTTGTTAGAAATCAGCACGTGAACCCCGCTTTCTTTGTTAGCATTCAGCATGTGGACCCCGGCCTCGTTATTACAATTCAGCACGTGGACCCCAGTGTCGTTATTACAATTCAGCACGTGGACCCCAGTCTCGTTATTACAATTCGGCACATGTACCCCGGTGTCTTTGTTAGAATTCAGCATGTTAATCCCGCTCTGTTTGTTAGAATTCAGCATGTGAACCCCGCTTTCTTTGTTAGAATTCAGCACGTGGACCCCGGTCTCTTTGTTAGAATTCAGCACGTGAACCCCGCTTTCTTTGTTAGCATTCAGCATGTGGACCCCGGTCTCATTGTTAGCATTCAGCATGTGGACCCCGGTCTCTTTGTTAGAATTCAGCATGTTGACCCCGCTTTCTTTGTTAGAATTCAGCACGTGAACCCCTGTCTCATTGTTAGCATTCAGCACATGGAACCCGGTCTCGTTATTACAGTTCAGCACGTGGACCCCAGTCTCGTTATTACAATTCGGCACATGTACCCCGGTCTCTTTGTTAGAATTCAGCATGTTAATCCCGCTCTGTTTGTTAGAATTCAGCATGTGAACCCCGCTTTCTTTGTTAGAATTCAGCACATGGACCCCGGTCTCGTTATTACAATTCAGCACATGGACCCCGGTCTCTTTGTTAGAATTCAGCACGTGAACCCCGCTTTCTTTGTTAGCATTCAGCATGTGGACCCCGGTCTCTTTGTTAGAATTCAGCACGTGAACCCCTGTCTCATTGTTAGCATTCAGCACATGGAACCCGGTCTCGTTATTACAATTCAGCACGTGGAACCCGGTGTGTTGTTGTTACAACTGAGCAGCACTACCACCACTGTGATTTTCCAGTATTTGTATTAATGTAACATAATAGTCTCTTTAAAACCCATTTGATCCATTATATTCTATATTAAAATAAGTTTGACATTAACATAAATAAATAAGTGAAAGCAATTAAAATGAGCTGGTGTCTTATTAAAACATAGAATTTGGCTGATGCCTTTATCCAAGGAAACGTTCAACACTTGAGATACAGTTGGTTCCATTTCTTTTTGCTTTTTCCAATTGGAGCACAGGCAGGTAAAGTGAGTCGCTCATAGTTGCATGGTGTCAGTAGTGGGATTTGAACCCACAACCTCAGGTCTTAAATTCCAAAGCTATAACCTCTGCACCACACTGAAAATAAAACAAATTCAGATTGCCCACCAAATGTTTTTTTTTTTGGGTTGGGGGATGTATTTCATCACGATGATTTACAGGCTCAGCATACCGGATGTTCTCCTGCCCGGTGGCGGGTTGTCGCCTGACCCTGCTGCATACTGAGGTTTTTGTTCTTGCACACACACACACACACACACACACACACACACTTCCTGTTTGCATATCCTCACACGTATTAACATGCACCCTTGGGTTTGACAGTACAGAGGAATGCACATGGCTGCCCTCATCATCACACATGCACAAATGTAGGTACAAAAAGATATGAACTACTAACGGCACATACACAAATACTCCAAAACGGTACCTTGGCACCCACCTACATGCCAGAGAAGGACACGTGGCATGCATATGCAAACATTTAAACTGATTAGAAACTGGCAGTGGAGCAGTTCTAATGTCTCTGCACCGGTGGGACCAGAAACAGATGGTTGGTACTTGTGACCCCAAAATTGTGCTGAACTGAATTTTTCTGCACGTACTATTCAGTCCAGAGAAGGACACAATCACCTCCTGTGAGCAGCAAACGCGAGCAGCCACTGCGATCGATAAGATCACAGCTCCAGGTGACAGGTGTTACTTCAGGGCTGATTTACTGATAAATTCTGCACAGCCGTACCTGCCAGATATGAAGGAGTATTTCAGACAAAAAGAAACAGAAGTGCAAATACATAAAAGTACAGTGAAATGTGAGCATAAATCAATAAATGTGTCCAGAAATATGAGCATAAATTAATAAATATGTCATGAAATGTGAGCATAAATAAATACGTGTCCCCAGAAATATGAGCATAAATTAATAAATGTGTCATGAAATGTAAGCATAAATAAATAAA
>JANRMT010062846.1:20007692-20026729 GCA_026402145.1 Polypterus bichir lapradei | reverse complement strand
TATATGATAGATAGGCGTCAAAGGCACTATATGATAGTTAGATAGGCTTCAAAGGCACTATATGATAGTTAGATAGGCGTCAAAGGCACTATATGATAGTTAGATAGGCTTCAAAGGCACTATATGATAGTTAGATAGGCTTCAAAGGCACTATATGATAGTTAGATAGGCGTCAAAGGCACTATATGATAGTTAGATAGGCGTCAAAGGCACTATATGATAGACCAATGTTTCCCGAACTCGGTCTGGGGGGCACACTGTGGTTGCAGGTTTTTGTTCCAACCAGATTCCTAATCAGTGACAACACCTGATAACACGCTGATCTCATTTAATTAGCTGGTAGTTTTTTTTCTTTTATTCGACATTCAGAAAAGCACAGCAGAATGATTTTTACATTTATAAGACATTTAGAAATATTTCTGCTTCTGCTGTAGATTTAAATGCTTAACTCTCTATTATTGATTTCATTATATTTTTCCTTGTCTCTGTGCAGTTTTCCCCTTCGTTGTATCTTATTAAAGACAATTAAAAATGAGCAGTGCAGACACGCTGGCAAACAACACGGAATAATCAAAGGCTGCAACTACTTTAGCATCAGATCCAATAATTAGTGAATAATGGATTAATTAAACAATTAGAACACAGAATGAAAATCAAGATGAAAATACTGTTAAAAAGAAAAAATAGATTATTCCCATATAACTGCTTGGTACATTTTAATTTTTTTTTTTTTTTAGCAAACTTAGTTTTCTAATTTCTATATTGTTCCCACAGAACTTGGGAAATAACACATCACTTAATTAGCCCAAGAGTCCAATTAAAAACAGAAGCTGGCTGGAACAAAAATCTACAAGGGTCCCCAGGACTGAGTTTGGGAAACACTGTGATAGATCGATGTTAAAGGCACTACATGGTAGACAGATAAAAATGAAAGGCACTATATAATAGATAGATAGATAGATAGTATGGCCTCTAGAGGGTGTCACTGATTCCCAAACCCCAGACACAGCTACTCAGAGACAGTCTTGGGTTCAAATAAACTTATTTCCTCAAAGGTACCTTTGACAAGCTTCTTTTGACTCAGCACTGCACAAGCCAATAATTTTTTTCTTTCTTCCACTTCCACACCTTCCAGCAAGCAAAGTGGAGGGCTCTCTTTTAAACCCAACCTGGGAATACCTCCAGTATCCAAATCACTGTCTCCAAGAAGTACTTCCAGGTCAGGTGAAACCACTCTGGAACCGGGTGGGACTGCAGCTCCCATGCTGCCCAGCAGACATCTATACATTGGCTTGCCACAAGAGATGCTGCTACCTAGTGTATAGGGGGGGAATTGGGGGGGAGAGTTCGGGAAGAGATGATGACATGTGCAACTATTCTTCTGGCCAGGAAAGGGACTGCTAATCATTCCAGTCGGGCTGCCGCTCGGTTAAGTGCGTCCATCCTTTATGTTGGCCTCTCACCGCGTAAGAAAGTCACAAACATTGTGGCTGTGATGTCAGTCTCAGTGCCTCAGCTGATGCATTGCCCCTCCATGTCTGCATGGGAGTAGGAATATCATGCCTCTCTTCCTAACCATTTGTTATACTGGCCACCTAGCCAGGTAAGGGAACTTGGTCCATCTTGGCAGGAATACCAGTGCATCCATTACATTAGATAGATTGATAGATAGATATGAAAGGCATTATGTAATAATTCATAGATATATATGAGAGGCAGTATATGATAGATGGATATAAAAGGCAGATAGATAGTTAATTTAGCGTAGTTGGCAGGATTACATAGATAATTTAGCGTAGTTGGCAGGATTACATAGATAGATAATTTAGTGTAGTTGGCAGGATTACATAGATAGATAATTTAGCGTAGTTGGCAGGATTACATAGATAGATAGATAGAGTCTTCATTTCTCCCAATGGGAATGGTCCTAGCAACTGTAATCAACAGTAGCACCATCAGAATGGTTGCAATAATAATGGCCCAAATCACAAAAAAATCTAAATTAAAACTTTATTCAAAAAGAAACAAACCCAATGGATACCTTAGGGTATAAAATCCCCCAACAGAAGCAAACGATATTCAACGTAGGAATCCCTGACAGAGGTTTGTCTGATATTCATGAGCCACCAACTAATCTTACAGCCGGTAAGGTGTGCAGGTCTGCAGCTCATTGGTGCAATAGATAACAGAGCATAGCTGGAATATGGGATATCAAGAAATTAACTTTTTTTTTTTTTAGTATTTGTATAATCTCTCCGAGGGCAGATTCATTTGTATATTGAGAGACTGGAAATGCATGCATCAGGTATGCAAATACAAATTACTGTACAAGGAATGACAAAACGGTAATAATCTGTCTGTTTGCTCTTACATAATGCTACTGGTCAGTGTTCAAAATTATAACATATATTATCTGGGCATGTTTGGCTTGCAATTTGAGTGTTATATTGTACTATCACCAAAAGATAGGTAAGCAGTTTATCTTAGCCATTTGGAAGTGGATTTAAATTAATGCTTAACACAAACTGTTCAGATAAGACATGCAAAAATTAAAGAGACAATGATGGCATTTATGTTGGGATGGTTGGACTTATATTACTATAAGAGCAGCGGTTCATCCATTTTATTGGACAACGATCGAGCATTGCCCATTATAATAGACGGTAGACCATTTCTAAAACCTTCTTGCCTTGCTTTTACTCTCGTGTTGCCATGTCGCCATCTTGGTAAAGTGAAAACTGAGCTGCTTAGGCACAAGCGATCACAGGGCAATTAGCTGAGTATTTAATACACCCCGCTTTCCCATTTTCTCAGTGTCGCTTATGTTTCAAGGTGTTGCAGACATAAGGCAGCCTTCAGGTCCTCTTTGCGACTCCATCCAAGTTCGCTGCCCATTTCAAGGACAGTCAAGACAAGCTGGCACCTGGGATTGTGTGTGTTGTAAATCAGCGGTAAATTTAAAATCCTTTGTAAATGAAGACAAGACAAAGATTTAGGGCAATACAGTCACCCCTGTGATAAACCCCAGGGCCTCAGCGAGCCCCAAACACCAACACGAACACACTTGTACAGTCCTGGATTCAAACAACCGAAGGTTTTATTTTAAATACCTCCAAATGTGACACAAGCACGAGCAAAATACAGGTCTTCCTGTCACAATATCTCTTCCCTACCGCACTACTCTCCTCCACTCAAGCGTTGCTCCACTACCTCCCAGCTTCGACTCACCTGAATAAGGGAGTGCGGTCCCTTTTATTACAGACGCGGGAGTACTTCTGGTGCCAAGGCGACTGCCCGATGAAAGCACTTCCGGATCACACGGAAGTCCATAATACGGAGCTTGTCTCCCTACAGCGCCCTCTTGTGTCACCCAGTGACCCCAGCAGGGCTGCTCTGCCAGACTGCACATCCTGGCATGCCCTGCTGGTTCCCAACTGTGTATCGAACTCCGGGGATGCTGCCACCTAGCTTGTTGGGGGAATAAAAAACCTCCATCAACATCTTCTTTTTTTAATGGGCTGTCCGTCCACCCTTTACGGTCCTTCCTTCCAGGTCTGCTCCCTTTCCTGGCCAGGATGCCTATCCGGCCCGTGTGGCATCTACACCCCGTATATTGTAGAGGCAAAATTATAATAAAGCTTTTTGGCAAAAAAGAACATTCCTAAAGACACGAGTCTCAGATTAGTCTATTCAAGATGGTGTCATTTCTAGTTAAATGCAGGCCAGGCAGGAAGATACGGTTCCAAGTGGACAAACGTCCTTATGTGACATCATAAGTTTTGAGGCTGTCAATCATCTGGTCTGTACAGGGAGGGAGGAAGAGAAGAGGCGTCAGAATACAGGGCCACCCTGTGGATTGGAGAGGAATTACCACCACCAGAGCCTTTAAGCCATAGACATACAGTATATAGGTAGACGCCGCATTCACTGTGTTGCCCAGTCGACACGATACGTCAGTGCGTCTGCCCTATTGTGAGTGGCAAAAGTGCCATTTAAACTAATACAGGTAGACGTGGAAACCGGGTTTTCTGATGAAAAAACAATAACGTTTAAAACAGTATTGTTTACATACAACAGATTTTGGTGAATCATTTACATGCAATTATTTATATGCATTTATATACTAATAATGGCAATTATTAAATAATAATAATTATTATTATTAAATAATTCCTCCCATATAAGTAACATTTCTTGGACTGCCTTCTTCCATCTCCGAAACATTTCTACACCTCGTCCTGTTCTTATGCAACACAGTACTGAAGTATCGGTTAATGCCTGAGTCACCTCACGTATAGATTACTGTAATGCTATTCTATCTGGCATTCCACAAAAACGTATTCATCGCTTACAGCTTATTCAAAATTCTGCTGCCAGGATAATAACCTGCTGTTCTAAATCCACTGAACATATTACACCGATTCTCTCTCAACTTCACTGGCTCCCTGTTAACTACAGAATACAATACAAAATACCGCTCTGAACATTTAAAGCTCTCCACAACCTCACTGATCTCCTTCAGACTGACACTCCTCTCGCTCACTCAGATCCTCATCTGCAGCTCGACTTTCTGTACCACACGTCAGACTCAGTGCTATGGGAGCTCGAGCGTCTCTCCTGGTGCCCCTCAACTCGGGAATTCTCTTCCCTCTCATATTCATCCGCTCGATTCAATAACACATTTTAAAACTGCCCTCAAAACTTATCTTTTCAAACTGGCATACCAATTGTGAATTTTGCACTGTTACTGCCAGTTATCTTTGTTTGTTTGCTAGTTATTGCTTTTTGATTTATCATTCTCTTGTTTTAATTTTACTAATGTTGTTTAATTTTATTGTAAGGTGACCTTGAGTGCTAAGATAATAAAACAGGATTTTCTAATGGCCAAATATAACCAAAACAATTGTTCAGCCTTACCTATGAAATGTAATCCCTGGGGATCTGGTTTAAAGCGTACAGCGGTTTGTACAATCCCAAGCAGCACATTATTCATTAGTTCACGCCACACAAGTGCCACTTGCAATGTGGCGGCGACGTTGACGTACGATGCTGCTGGTCATGCGTCGTCTTGTAATTCTATGTCTGCTTTAAGCTGTCATCAAGGCACACACACCATTTATATTCAACAGTAATAAAAACAACATTAGTTCCACTCATCACAAATGTAGGGCCACCATTTTACAAAATCCTGGTTTGTACAGGGTGGTCCAGCTCTAATTATGCAGATCCAGATTGCCTGGATGACTTTGATTTATGCGGGGACGATTCCAGTTCGGGGCGAAGGTGATTTTTCATGGCGTCAGTTTGCACACTTCTCGATGGTCCGGGATTTTTCGGGTGATTTTCTATGTAATAAACTTAATAAGTTGCATAATTAGATCTGGACCACCGTATATAGCGCTTATTTCTCACTCCGTGCTGCACTGTTGGTCTGGTTAAGGGCCCCTATTACCTATTCTGTTCTATGAATATCCCAAGTGGTTAGTGCCCCCCGAGGACTTACCTTTTGGTCTTCCATCACTAACATCCTGTCTGCTATTCTGTCTCTCGCCATCCCTCTCCACTTTGAATGTTTCTCTTATTAGATTTTACCTGCTGGAAGGAGCAGAAACACAGGGCTGGGTGAGATGTGGGAGAGAGGGTGGTTGTTGATTGCGAGGGTTCTTTTATCATATTCTGTACTGTATATATACTTTTTGCAAAAGTATATATACTTTTTTTTTTTTCACGTGGAAAATTAACAAAAGTAAAAGACCCAAAGTTTCGATTGTGTCTTCATCGGGAGTGCAGCTGAAAAGAAAAAGCAGGTAACAAATATAGGAGGGGATAAAGCCAGAGAAGATGAAAGGAGACGGTTAGAAAAACCTGCTGGTAAAGAAGCTGGAGAGAGAGTAATTAGATAGTTGGAAATTTGGGGATGAACTTAGCTTCTGTTTTTCTTTGAAAAGTGTCTTTGAAGACCTGTAAAAAAACACAGACAGAGAGCTCAGGGTGGCTGTGAACAAAGTGATCTACAGTAGACTTTATGAGATCTTTGATTTTAACGGACTGGACATGCTCCCTGAAATGTTCTGCAAGCCATCTCCCTGTTTCACCTGTGTAGATGGATGGACATGTCTTACAAGAAATGCAGTAAACCAAGGTTTTTAGACTGGCATAAGGTCCATTGTTTCATGTTGAATACACCAGAGCTTTGTTTTTTTGTTCCAGCTCTGATAGTGACTATGGCTCTCCTCTATGACGTGAGCTGCAGATGAAAAGTTGCCATAGGTTAAGGTGGTCTGCGAAAAGAGACCAGGGGGTGGGGATTGAAAAAAATAAGATTAGTATGAAAAATGGGGACATTTTGTTTGGGGACCTGCATGAGAGACGTTGGGGTGGGATGCCGGTTCCATTATTACGGTTCCTCTTAGAGCGAATGTTATACTTGGAAATGTTAGTTGTTAACCTATGTATGTTATGTGTGATTTGTTCTTTTTAAAAAATATTTGACCACAGACCATGTAATTTGTGTGAGTCATTTTTGATATGTAGGTAAACGTCCACCAATGGTCTTCATTACACACTAGAGAAGAACTTTTAAATGCCACAGGATTTTTCATTTTTCAATAAATTTGCAAACCTTTCTGAACATGCGTTCACTTTGTGATTATGGGTTATTGAGTGTAAATCGAGAGGCAAAAATCGCAAATTTAACCATTTAAAATTAACGCTAACAATACAGTGAAGTGTACAGAAAGTGAAGGGGTCTCAGTACAGATGTCCTGGCAAAGTTGACCTCAGGACAAATGGAAGACCAACTTGTTTTTTGTTTTTTAAATCCTTAGAGATCCAATCTGGCCGCACTGCGTGTAATAAATATGCATTGTGGTCTTCCGAGCAAATAATAGGCTGGTGCAACAGCGAATTTTTGGGGTGCAAGCTCAGCTGTCCCCATTTACTTACCCACCTATCCATCCATCCATTATCCAACCCACTATATCCTAACACAGGGACACGGGGGTCTGCTGGAGCCAATTCCAGCCAGCACAGGGTGCAAGGCAGGAACAAATCTCCGGGCAGGGCGCCAGCAGGGCACACACACACACCAAGCACACACTAGGGGCAATTTAGGATCACCAGTGCTCCTAACCTGAATGTCTTTGGACTGTGGGAGGAAACCCAAACAGACACGGGGAGAACATGCAAACTCCACGCAGGGAGGACCCGGGAGGTGAACCCAGGTCTCCTTACTATGAGGCAGCAGTGCCACCCACTGTGCCACCATGCCGCCCCCCACTTACTTATAAGGAAAGCAAAAACAATGCGTGATGGCATTCAAACAAAGGCTGTCCTGGTACACTCGGCTACTTTAAGTACTGAAGCAAGAATGTCAAGGGGAGGGGGTGGAGCTCCTCTCCGTGAGGTCACTTAAGCCAGAGGTCACGCCTCCTTCTGGACAGTTGCGCTTTAATGGCCCAGGGGCTGGAAGGGGCGGAGTCAGTTGCCCTCACTGTGCTGCAGAGTGGGGAAAAAAAGAAACAATTGGCAGCAGCGCCTCCTCTGGTCTTGAAGTGGTAGCACATCCCTGTGACACATTATGAATACTGCTCGACTTCCTGAATAAAGTGTTCAGATTGATGAATTTTTTTTTTTATGTAGTTCTTTTCTCATGAACTCCAGGGTGTTTATAAATTACTGTATCACTGGAATGGAACAATTTAATGCTACGTGAACTAATTTTCTAACATTTTTAGATCATTTCTTTTAACACACACTCTTTGCAAGGTGTTAAGACTGAACAATAGAGCGATAGTGACAAGAACTGGCCATTCAGCCCACCAAACTCATTCACCCTTTTCACCCACACTGTCCAAGTTGAGATCTGAAAGTCCTCGAAACTCCCACTCTCTACCGCACATCCTGGTCATTTATTCCGTGTGTCTTTGGCTCTTTGTGTGAAGCAAAACTTTCTGATATTAGCACAACGTGTACCCTTGAGTTTCTCACCGTATCCTCCGTGTTCTTGTTGAACAGATTGTGGTTTGCGAGACAACTAAGAAGCCTTCTTAGTTCAGCGCTGCAGGGAGAGAGTTAAAACGACAAGGGGACGGCGCTGAATTTCGTCTCAAGTGGAGTACTCTGCCTCACACAGACACGTTCATTTCAAAGCAGAGTTGTTTCTTTCTTTAGCTGTAACATTTTTTTTTTTTTTTTGCCCGCCAACGCATTTCAGCAGGACAGGAAGTGTTATAAATATAACAGCAGCTGTGAAGGCCGCTTGTAAATAAAGTGAGAACGTAATAAAACCTGCCGTGCAGAAGCAGTCATTAAGGTCACTGGCCTCCATGTTTGACTCCGGGAAGCTGAACGTGGATGTTTCTCTGTTGCTTTGGCAAATACTAGGAACGTAGATAAATCGGCTTGATAAGAGCTCTCCTGAATTCCCCCTCCAACCACCAACCAAGGGGGCCCCCCCACCCCATCACCACCTCCTTGACGCCTGTGAAGAGGAAGTTATTTGGTCAACTTGGGGACCTTTCAAGCATTAAACGCTCTCCGGCTCTCACAGTGACTTAGACCGTGGCTTTGCTCTCCCAGATGCCAGCTTCTTTTCTCCCAAATTAAGGTAAGGTGAGGATTTTAGGGGCGATACCCCTACACTCCACCTCTTTGATAACGCAGAAGTTGCTTGCAAATGCAGTTGTTTTAACTTTTTAAGTTTGCTTAAAATGAATGTGCTTTCTCTGTAGCAAAAATGTAAATGATGATGGTGGCAGTTGTCCCAAAGCGGGTGCAGGTTGCTATGGAGCGAGATTGCATTAAGGCTGCCCGCTGCCGTGCTGTAAGTGGGGAGCTCAGGACCCCAGTGTGACGTGAAGTGGCAAGGAGAGTTTGAATGGCTACTCTCTCTTTTTGGTAACACTTTTGAGCTTAGTGTAAAAAGTAAAATGAAATTTGGGGTTCTGCCTTTAAAGTCAGTCAGGCATTTTCTAACCCGCTTTGTCCTGAACAGAGTTGTGCAGGGTGCTGGAGCCTATCCCAATCAGCATAGGGCACAAGGCAGGAACAAACCCTGGACAGGGCGCCCGTCCATTACAGGGCGCTGTCTTTAAAGTGATATTGGAAGTTAGATGTGTTGTGTCCCCGTTATCTAGCCAAGACTTGTGTGAAGTGCAAACTGAGGTGTTTGTGAGGAGTTACTTCTTTTTTAGCTGCTTGATATATTCATCCTTTACCTACCACTCTGAGCTTTGTGTTTCTGCAGCGTGCCAGCTATTACGCCCCCTTTGGTTCCGTATGGCCACCATTTATTTAGTCCCGGTGCCACAGTTCAATGCGGCCCCTTTTGAGCTCTGATACTTTTACATAGCTTCTTGAAATGTGGACCACCCAAACTGCTCTTACCATGGCTGAATAAAGTAAACGTTTTGGTGCAAGTCTCTTCTGATTAGTCTTCCAACTGTTTTTTTAATGCAACTGCCAACTAGCTAGGCTTCAGAAAAAGTTGTGGAGAAGCTCTGATTCAAGTGAAGGCTCATGTCTGTTCATGCGAAAATATTAAAAATAAAATGAACTCCTAGAAAATTAACCCAGGCTCGCTAATTTTTCATCCTGAGGTTATGTAAAGTATCAGTGTAGTCGGCAGCACAGGGCAAGATGCCTCAACCTTTTAAAAAAACAAATCTCCCAAAATACATTATTACATAAAAATGCCAGTGCAGAGATTAACAATGTTCTATCTGGGATGTGATGTGTGTGGAATAATGCAGAATTCATTTGTAATAATCGCTTTAGTCCTGGGATGACATACTTTTTATACTTCGACCTTGTCTTTTTTTTGATTTTACTATAATCATTCCATACAAATAGATCAATTTTTAAAAAAGTAGGATTGAAAACAAATCAACCCTCACACCTGAGCATGGCCAACAGAGTAAACCGGAAAGCTAGTAAAAATAAGTAAATTGATAAGCTTAACTGCGGTGGGCTGGCGCCCTGACCGGGGTTTGTTTCCTGCCTTGCGCCCTGTGTTGGCTAGGATTGGCTCCAGTAGACCCCCGTGACCCTGTAGTTAGGATATAGCGGGTTGGATAATGGATGGATGGATGATAAGTTTATTAAGCGAATAAAGATAAATGGAAAAGAAAAAGAAACAGAAAGAGAATCTGCTTCCTCTGTGCTTTAAGAGCTTATTCTAAAATATTATTGATTAGATCCTGCAAGGTTTTGAAAAGGTTCTGCACAGATCCTCTAACTGAGAATTAGATTTTTTTCCAATTTCAAATAATATAAAACATCAGTTATCCACTGACTTAAAAGAGGAGAGTTAGGATTCTTCCAGCTGACCAACATAAGTCTGCGTGCCAGTAGTGAAGTGAAGGCAATCACAGTTTGTTTGTCCTTCTCCACTTTAAACCCATCTGGAAGAACACCAAACACAGCTGTTAGCGGATTAGGAGGGATTGTGACACCAAGGCTGTTAAAGATTTTGGTCCAGAATGATGTTAATTTGGTGCAGACCCAAAACATGTGACCCAGTGAGGCTGGAGCTTGATTGCAGCGTTTGCAGGTTGTCGCTCTGGAAACATTTTGGACAGTTTTAAGCGAGACAGATGTGCTCGATATATAATTTTAAGTTAAATAATTCTATGCTTTGCGCATATGGAGCTCGAGTGAATTCTCTGCATTGCTACCTTCCACTCCTTTTCTGATCTGTTGAGTGAGAGATCCTTTTCCCATTGTCCTCTTGGATCTTTGAAAGGAAGGGACTGGAAAATAATTTGATATATTGCAGAAATGCTGTCTGAGTCCTCGAAACTGAGTAATATTTTTTCCATCATAGAGGAAGGTGGGAGATGAGGGAAAACTGGGCAGGTTCTGTTTAACAAAGTTTCTAATTTGAAGATAGTGAAAGAAATGTGTTGCTGGAAAGTTAAATTTGGAATGTAATTGTTTATAGGATGCAAAGACGTTGTCTATGTACAGATCTCTAAGTGATTTAATCCCAAATGTTTTCCAGACATTAAATACTGCATATGTTTGCGAGGGTTGAAAAAGGTGGTTCACATGCAGAGGTGCCACAGATAAAAGCTTCTCCATCTTAAAATGCTTTCTACATTGGTTCTATATTCTGAGTGAATTGAAGCACAATTGGGTTGTTAGTATATTGGCAATAGCTTGCAGTTTTTGGGGCACAAAGCAGGGAATATAAAGAAGTACTGCAGGATTTTATTTCTATTGTGGACCAAGCTTGTGTATGTTCATCTATTTGTGTCCATGTCCAGGTTTTTATAGCTTGTATGTTTGCTGCCCAGTAATAAAACTGAAAGTTAGGTAGAGCCATGCCACCTTCTGCCATAGGTCTTTGTAGAGTCGCTCTTTGGATACATAGATGTTTTAAATTCCAAATAAATGAGGTAATGGTTGAATTTAGTTGCTTAAAAATTATTTATTGATGTATATTGGAATGTTTTGAAATAAAAAAGAGAAGTTTAGGAAGGATATTCATCTTAACAATGTTAATTCTTCCAGCTAGAGTGAGATGAAGGGTTGACCATCTATGCAAGTCTTGCTTATTTTTTTCCATACAGACGGTAACATGTTGTTGATAAAGAAATTCATATTTATTTGTGATGTTTACCCCTAGGTATTTAAACTGATCTGCAATGATAAAATGGAGGGTGTCCAATCTGATATTGTATGCTTGAAGAGCACACTTATATACAAATTAATTCTGAGACCAGAAATCTTTGAAAATTCTGTAAGTGCTATTAGGACTGCAAGCACAGTATTTTGTGGGTCTGATATATACAGTACCATATCATCTGCATATAGAGAAATTTTTTGTTCAAGTCCTTCTCTGATATTCCCCTTTATCTGATAAGCATTTCGATAGTGAACTACCAGTGGCTCAATGGCGATTGCAAAAAGTAGTGGTGACAAGGGGCATCCTTGTCTGGCACCACGTTCTAGTTTAAAGTAGTCTGAATTAATGTTGTTAATACAAACTCAAGCTTCTGGATTGGTATACAGTATTTTGATCCATACACAAATGTTTGGGCCAAACTCAAATTTCTCTAATGTAGTGAAAAGGTAGTTCCACTCAATCATATCAAATGCTTTTTCTGCATCCAACGATGATAATATCTCTGGGGTGTTTGACTTTACATTAAACAGGCGTCGAAGATTGGAAGCTAAGTGTCGTCCTTTAATAAATCCAGTTTGATCTTGTGATATTACCGACGGCAGCACTTTCTCCATCCTTCTAGCTAGGACTTTGGAGAGTATCTTAACATCATTATTCAGAAGGGAAATTGGTCTGTATGATGCACATTGTAATAAGTCCTTATTTTATTTAGGAAAGACGTGATTAATACTTGGTGAAACGTTTGAGGTAGAATTTGATTGTCTCTAGCTTCTGTGAATGTTGCTAATAAAAGGGGAGCTAGCTGAGTGGAAAATTTCTTATAAAATCGGCAGGGTAGCCATCAGGGCCTGCTGCTTTCCCAGTCTTAAGTGACTTTATAGCATCTAGTAATTCTGATAGTGCCAAAGATTTATCTAATTCCTCTGCACTAAGAGTATCTATTTGTGGTATCTGTAATGCATCCAGAAATGCATTAGATTGTGTGTTGTCTTCTTTAAACTCAGTAGAATATAAGGATTTATAGTAGTCTCTAAATGTGTGTATTATATTTTTATGGCCAATGATTTTGTCTCCGTTTGTGTTGGTAATTGCTGGGATTGCATTGCAAACTTCTTGCTTCGACCTTCTCTATGGTGATACTGTGAATGATCCACCTAAAGAGCTCCAAATTCTAAAAGGCGCTATATGCCACAAGTGCGACTTGGCCACTTTGAAAGCCTTTTGCACTCAGGGCTGGCCTTTCGTCTCTCTAATGCAGAAATGACGAACATTTAGAATGCAGTCCTGAGTAGAGGATGCCATCCGAAGAGAAGCATTTCAGTGAAAGCGGTTGTGATCTGAAATCCATCAGCACCTGCCAACGGCGGGCACTTCCATTTTCTGACAGCTACATTTGCTGCTGGATCCTTTACGCTTTCGACCTTTCAAATGACGGATCACTGATCAGTGATAGAACAATTTGTTTGGGCTCCTGTGGCTTGGTGGTCGTGTGTTGTCAGTTAGTACTGAATTGGCATGGTGTACATCAGTGCCATAATGGAGTATTATATTGTTAAACATTATCAGTTCAAATTTCTGCACGTTTCACAGTTGATGTACTCTGGATGAAGAAGCAAAGTCACGTAGGAATGAGAACGAGTAAACTCCAGACAGACCGTGAGTGGACTTTAGGTTCATTAATTAGTGAGATCCAGTGAGTAAGCCACAGCTAACACCACTGATGTATTTGGGAGGACTTCTGTATTTACAAGCAATCTTTATGGGTGCAGAATGATGGCATAGCAGACCGCTGCCATCTCACTGAGCTCACACCCTGGTTAGACTTCTGTTTTAGCGTCGATTATTCTCTTTGTGTCTCTCTGGGGATTACAATCTCAGTCACCATTTAAAGGCACACTGTCAGACAGACTTACATATTGACCATGTCTGAGAGTGGCTTGTGATGAATTGGAGTGTGACTGTAACTGCGGCTGTCGGGGTCACACCTGGCTTTGTAACTTTTCAAACTTGATGTCTGTGGAGGAAGACAGGACAGACCAGAGGAATAATTTGGGGCACCAACTCGGTCGTCACGTTTTTAGCATTTGTTGGTCAAACACAAAGTTTCAGAAATCAAACAAAACAAATCGCCACATGGGCTTAAACAACAGGCTATGCTCTGGTAGCTTGTGTAAAGGGACAGTCGCGCACCAGTACGCTCACCACACATGAGCTCTTAGGTGGTGAATGGGTGAGAGAGAGAGCGCCAATAAGAGTCAGGAGAAGAACGGACAAGCATCATAATGGGCATTGGGATATAGCCTACTCTTTTCGAAAGATGCCCAAGAAATGTTAATGACCACAGAGAGTCAGGGCCTTATTTCTGGCACCTTATTTACAGCACAGTGTCTCCATCCCTGTGCTGGGGCATTGGGATCCAAACCCTAAACCACAGGGTCAGTGCCACATCTTCCAAGCTTTTCCCTAGATGATCTCCCATCCAAGTACCAGCCGGTTACAAACTCACTTGGCTTGTTCTGAAGCACAGGTGGTATTACTGCTGCTGATAAAGGATAACCTTTTGTCCAATGAGGAAGAGCTGTCTTTCAATTTCCAAAGATAAGCTACCCTGGAGAGTCGTTGAAGGCCAGCGGTACACACTACTTGAGAAGATGTCTAGTTGGAGGCTGTGTCAAATTTGATGACTGCAGTTGCCAAGTGTAACTGCCAAATTACATGACCAGAAATTGCACAGGGTGACTGATTTCAGTACACTTTCAAATCTTAGTGCTGCAAAAGAACAACAAGGCTGCCTCATTTTGGCAGCCAATGAAATGCAGCACATTAGAATAAGAAGAGGAACACCTCACAAAGTTAAACAAAGGACGTGGTGAAGAAGAAGGTAGTTACCATCTTCATCACAAAGACAATGGTGCTGTTGTGATTCAAGGGTGAGGGCTCCTTCAAGGCTCCTTCAGCCAAGCCAGGCCTTCCCAGCATAGCCTCACCCCAGGTAATCTGACCACCCAACTACACAGGAAGGTTTTAGCCCACTGAGGCCCAAACTAATAACAATCCTATACATTTATATATTGCTTTTCTTACTACTCAAGGTGCTTAACGTAGACAGCATGGGGAGCCACTTCAACCACCACTAATGTGTTCATACGACAGTAGCCATTTTTGTGCTAGTATGCTCACCACAAATAAGCTGTTAGGTAGTGAAGTGGTGAGAGAGATAGCTAATTAGATACGGGTGATGACTACGGAGCCAGAATGACTAAGCCATGGCTCTATGACCAAGCTTTTCTCTCTGCTCAGAGTGCTTTATATAGACAGTGGGGTGCCACTTCAGCCCCCACCAATGTGTAGCACCCACCTGGATGATGAGTCAGCAGCCATTATTGCACCAGTACACTCAGCACCGATGAGCTATTAGGTGATGAAGCAGTGAGAGAGAGAGAGAGAGAGAGAGTGCCAATAAGGGACAGGACAAGGTTGTGATTGGCAATTTAGCCTGGACATTGGGATACAACCTACTCTTTACAATGGATGCCCAGGGATCCTTTATGACCACAGAGAGTCAGGACCTCGGTATTACATCTGATCTGAAGGATGGCACCATTTTTTTTGTCCCCATCACTGCACTGGGGCATTGGTATCCATTTTCAGACGACAGGGTAAGAGCTCCCTGCTGGCCTTACCAACACTTCCTCCAGCTGCACCCCAAGCTTTTCCTAGAGGGTCCCCAAACCTGCTTAGCTTCAGGTGGATGATCTCTTCTGAAGTGCTGCTGGCCACTTTAATGTGCCGTATTCTACAAAATACACAAAAATTACCTTCTAAGGAAAGGAGCCATAAAACCTTTGGCTAGGAAGAACACGTTCCAGAGGGGAATATTTATTTAAATATCACAAAAAAGAGAAAAAACAGCAAAAACAAAACAAGTTAACCTAAAAAAAACAACAATTCAAATGACAAAATTCACAAAACAGTCTTAACACAAACCAGGAAAATCAACACTGGCAAGGGAATGCACTCAATGGAAGTCAATGAGCCATTGCAGGCTGAGGGCAGGCCTACTGTGATGGTGTTTTATCTTGGTAAAGTAATATATATTGCTCTACTTTCCCCTATTTTATTATTAATATGTAGCCTTAGAATGCCTAATCTCACAGACTTACCATTGTATATAACTTATCCCCACCTTCCTTTCTATATCTATAACCTCAGGCAATTAGATGTAGTAAAAAGACAAGTAGGAATTAAGTTACACATAAAATAATGTATTACTGATAATATTCATAAATAATAACAAAATGCAAAGTACATTTGAATATTGGCAACCATACAACCTGATTAAATGGTGATGTGTAATTCAGGTGGCACACAGACTTGTAGTTACTTAAAATGTCTCTAGTTAAGGCATCATTGGTGCTCAGCTTTCAGCCACATGTCTGTTCAAAATGGCTGAAGCAGTGCTCTTCATTGTGTTGTCTTCAGTTCATGGTGTGATGGTCTTCAGTTGTTAGCAAGAGAAAGATACTTCTACATCATCACAGGTTAGCAAGAGAGATGCTTCTTCATCATATGTTGGTTAGAGAGAGAGAGAATGTGGTTGAGCAAGCAAATTTATAGGTTTTCTGTCCAATCCCTACAGCCAATCCAGACAGCCATATCTCAGACCAATGGGTGAAATAGAACATCTTAACACCTGCCACCCGCCCCAGACCCAAACCATATGTTAAACATCCTGGCTTCCTTGCAGGGGGGTTGAAAGACTTTAGCAGAGAAACACTCGCCAAACTGGTTTAAGACACATCCCCAAATCCTGTCGTAAAATTACAAAGAGACAGTCGTAAAAGGGGTTAAACACGAATGCCTCTCACCAAAGTAACACTAAATTACATTGCTTTGCGTAAATTATAAATAAAGACATACAAAACATTTATCAAGTTATATGCAAAATCTCACATCACAACAGATGGCATCACAATGGCCCCACCTCTTGGGGTAACACCCACAAAGTATAGGAAGCACAGAAGAGCAATTCATTCCACATAGATAGTAAATAACAAACAACTATAAAGGGACTTTACATAATTAACGAATAATAAACAAAAACAAACAGAAATAGCACAACAGCAGTATGATTTTTAATTATTATTCAAAGTTAATAAAAACAACAGAGAATAAATAAAGTTGGGGAATGTAATATAACAGGTGTCGTCTCCAAAGTTTGTCATCTCTACCACTTTCATAGTCCAAAATTTTGTGACCATGATAAGAAGTTTTATGAATCGGATGGTAAAGTTCTGAACTGGAATAACCAATATATATGAAAATTGTAAAGGGGCCGTCAAATTCAGTCAAAAAACAGTTGGGGGTCTGAGATACCAGGACATCGGTCAGTAAAACGATCTCCAATGCCAGTTCTACAAACTATAGAAACTGTAGTCAAACTAACCCAGAACAAAAGTCTTCACGAAAGGAGGTTTTTAAAATAAAGAGAATCTAAAGGTTGAACGTGGAGCTCTGGTTGCCACCATCTTTAGAACATTCGAGAACAGGCCATTCATCACAATGAGCTTGCCCATCCTTTTCTTCTAGAATGTCCAAAATAACATCAAGTAGAGATTTGAAGGGAACATCACCTGTGCTCCTTATCAGAACCCTTTGTGTCGGAGTCAATTCTACACCCAACTGCAGACCCTGCCCTAAATTCCCACTTTTTTTAGTTTCATCACTAACCTTTCAAGTGGCACCTTATGAAAGGAATTCTGACAGATCAATAATATCATACGCACCTCTTTTCTTGAATGCTTTTGTTGCTGCCTTGTTGTGTTCCAGCATTTTAGCCTCGCGATACCAGATGATTTTTGTTTTTGTTGTTTATGCCATTGAGCGGCTGTTTACTTTGTGGGTCTTATCTATACTAATAAATGGCAAAGCCCTCACTCACTCACTCACTGACTCACTGACTGACTGACTGACTGACTGACTCATCACTAATTGTCCAACTTCCCGTGCAGGTAGAAGGCTGAAATTTGGCAGTCTTATTCCTTACAGCTTCCTTACAAAAGTTGGGCAGGTTTCATTTCGAAATTCTACGCGTAATGGTCATAACTGGAAGCTGTTATTCTCCATTTACTGTAATGGAGATGAGCGTGAAACCCGTGGGGGTGGAGTTTCGTGTGACATCATCACGCCTCCCACGTAATCACGCAGTAGGTAGAAAACCAGGAAGAGGCCCAAAAAGAGCTGAAGAAAACATGCATTATATAATTGAGAAGGCAGCGAAACAATAAGAAGCGAGCGAGTGACATATACAACCATATTCATGAGTTCTGCTACTTCGGAAACAAAGCACGATGTAAACCTAAACTTTCAATTAAGTACATAGACAGGCTGCCGCTAGCGTTTGTAATTTAGTGCCTGCCCATATAAGGCCGTCCGTCAGCGGCAATCCAATAGAAACACTGCCACGGGTAAATATTCACGGGTGAAGGACTGTGCTTATGCAGAGGAAGATGAGATGGTCAGGGTGGTGTTTGGCACAAACTCAGCGAAACTGCGAGAGAAAGTTTTAACTGCCGGGACTTAGGTAACATTAGATACAGCCATGGATATAGCACGACATGGCACCAGCACAGCTGGGAAACTTCGATGCATGTACACCGAGCGGCTCATGTGAACTGACGCAGTGCACAGACAAAAAGCAACAGTTCCAAAGAGCGCTGAACAAAAAACGAATTACACAATTGAAAAGGCAGCAAAAAAATATGAAGCGTCTGATACATACAAGCATATTATTCATAACTGCAGCTACTGCAGAAACAAAGCACACGGTGGAAAAAGTGAATGTCCCGCTAAAGGAAGACAGTGTAAAAAAAAAAACCCGTGCATGCAGTGTGTCAGGTCTCAGATAAAGAAGAAGACGAGCTGTTTATTGATGCAGTAAGAAACAAATCTTTTTCATAGCTTCTTTAACACACTACGTCTCCGCTGCGATACGCGGGTATATATATATGTATATATATACCCCGATCTACATACTCGAATAATGAATACTTTATTCGCAATCAATGATTGTTTTGGTAAAGCCATACTCAGTGTATTCATTAGATGAACGGTAAAAAAGTAAGAGCGAGGGGAGGGTGACTTATTGAGGCATGCAGGCAAAACCACAATAGCACGCGGGCTCGATGTACGAAAAAATATATCTTTTCAAGTTCTATTTAGTCCATATGTGTCAAACTCAAGGGCCACGGGCCACATCCGGCCCGGCGTGTAATTATATCCAGCCCGCGAGATCATTTTATATACTGTATTATTGTTATTAATGGCCCGGGTATATGAAGCGCTGGTAACACAATAAACTACAGATCCCATAATGCAGCGCTTCAGCTGCCTTGCCGAACACTTACCG
>JANRMT010062846.1:19975272-20007292 GCA_026402145.1 Polypterus bichir lapradei | reverse complement strand
TATATATATATATATATATATATATGACAGCAACACTCATCACTCACAACAGTGACAAAACAATTACATTGACAATCATGTTACGTTATTTTCAAAATGTTTCCTTTTCTTTTTCATTGCTTCTTTAACACACTACTTCTCCGCTGCGAAGCGCGGGTATTTTGCTAGTTACTTAATAAAATAGACGACATCGACTGGTGCCCCAACATTTCTTTGGTGGATGTGTGTGTTTCCTCGGTGGACTCACTAACTCCCTTAAGCAGTTTTAGAGCCGTTTCTCATGTATCTAAGTTTAGTAGCAGCCTTGAGTGTTAAAAATAAATGCTTAAGTATGTATATAACAGACTAACATAGCTGAACAATTTAAGAGTTGCTTCAGTCTTATCATTGTCAACTTGCAGACGACTTGACCACTGGTGGTCCGCGACCCACATGTGACAACCACTGCTCTGTACAGTACCGATGCTCGAGAAAATGCTCCTCAAATGATGGGATTTTGCAGAAGTGTACAGTTTCCTTGGGTATTTAGCAAGTGCTATTCTTCTTGGTGGGATTGCTACCTTCTCTTACAGGGTGTGCTGCCCCTCTTCTAGGCATTGCTGCTCCATCTGTATCTGTTGCATCTGACTTGCTAGGCATGGCAACGCTTTTGAAGATCTCCCCTCCTACACTTGCCTTCTCCGCTGTCAGAGAGCGCACATGAAATTCTTCTGCCACTTCCACTGGTTTTAATGTGGGCAGACACCTGTCGATTTGTGTAAAGAGTTAGGTACGTGCGCATGCTGGCCCAGCTGTCGGCTCAAAGAACCACAATATTTCCATCAAAGGAAAAAAGTGGCACTCATTTCTTTTTTATTACATATTAGCAGTCAGTTTATATCCTGTGCTGCATGTGAAGTTCTTCACTTACTGTAAACTTGTATCAGCAGCGCATTATCTGACATCTGTCTTTTATGTAGATGTATGTTATATAGTTGACCATATGTTCACTTCAGATAATGGTAGATAGAAAAGTTTGTAATCATCAGCTTTTAAAACTTTGGGTTTGCTCAGATTCTGTAATCATAAACACAGTTGGTTCTACCCAAGAGTCCAAACACCAAATTTTGCTGAATTCACATGTTTACAGACCAAGCGTTAGCAATAAGGGTGGGTATATCAAATAATCATAATCATTCTTTAAATCTATAGAGCACTTTTCTCAGTAATCAAAGCTTTTTGCGTAAACTTCAACCACAACTCACCTGGATGATGCAATGGCAGCCGTTGTTGCACCAGTACCCTCACCACACATTAGCTATTAGGTGGTGAATGGGATAGTTAGCCAGTAAGGGACAGGGGATGATTAGGGGGCCGAAGTGGACAAGGCCGTAGGTCGTACTCTTTTTCAAAAGAAGCCCAGGGATTTTTTATGTCCACAGAGTCAGGACCTCGGTTTTATGTCCAATCCAAAGGACAGCGCCATATCTATAGCACGGTCTCCCTGTCACTGCACTGTGGCATTGGGATCCACACATAGACCACAGGGTAAGCATCCCCTGCTGGATTCATCAACACCACTTCTGGCCAGCTGGAGCCTATCCCATCAAGCAATGGGTGCAAAGCACTGTGATAAATAAAACAAATGACATCGATTAAGAGTTGGGGAGCCTCCCCGTATACTGGCTGGAGCATCCAGTCATTCTTAATCAGGTCAAAAATCCAATGAAAAATCATAGAAACCTGGTGTTGCAGAAACTTTATAGAGAAAAATCAAAAACAGGAGGAAATGGAAAGAACGCATGTGACGATGATTGGGGGAGGCGTAAATGATGTCCGAAACAGTGGATGGAACTGAAGTCATTAAGACGGGACCAGAAGTGAGGTGATTTCATTGAGTCGGGAAGGAAATTATCTTCATCGTGCGGGTGCTGGTGGAGATCGGAGTGTTGAATGAGGTACGGGCTTTTTATTTTGCCATTTTCCTGTAGATGCAAAGGAGAGAAGAGTTTTAATACCGTGTTCCCGATCCCCATTTCTCATGCTGTCATGCGCGATCGAGCCCATTGACTGTCCCCTAATCGCACGTGTTGTGATAGCAGGAGCAACATCGGGGCAGGGTGCCAGCCCATCATATCATCCATTTTACTTCTATTTGAAATGACAGTAGTGAAAGACATAGACCTCCAGTCACACGTTTTTCTCCATCTTTGTTGATCCTGCATTATGTATCCCGCACCTGATGCTTAGAAGATTGTGCTATTTTTCACCTTCTTCTTATTATTACAATGTTTTGTTTTTTTTTTTGTTCTTGTGTTGATGGTCTTCTTTTTCTTTCTGCCACATCACTCGATTTGCCGATCACTTTGCTGTAAGAAACCCACAAGCACAAGTGGGGTTGCTGAGGTTGCCACTACCTCAAATTTTTTGAATTTCCACAGAGTATCAGGTCACAAGCTTTCGATCAAGACCAAGATGAAGGTTTTAGCCCCAGTAGATATATGTGGACCTTTGTTTCTCCGTCTTTGTTGTTCTTGTATTCTCTATCCTTTTTCTTATTCCTATCATGACATTGTTCATCTTTTAACCAGATTTGGTAATTTACTTGATGCCCAGCAGATGTTGCTGGTCTTCTTTTTCTTTTTGCCAAGTCGTGTCATTTGCTGATCACTTTGCCGTAAGAACCTCACGAGTGCAGGTGGGGTTGCCACTACCTCAAATTTTTTGAATTTCCACAAGGTATCAGGTCATATGCTTTCAATCAAGGCTAAGATCAAAGTTTTATCCCCAGCAGTTACACGTGGACCTCCGGTCGCATAAAGGTTTTAGCCCTAGAAGATTACATACGGACCTCTGGTCGCATAAAGGTTCTAGCCCTAGAAGATTACACACGGACCTCTGGTCGCATAAAGGTTCTAGCCCTAGAAGTTACACGCGGACCTCCGTTCGCATAAAGGTTCTAGCCATATAAGTTACACATGGACCTCCGGTCACATAAAGGTTCTAGCCCTAGAAGTTACACATGGACCTCCGTCGCATAAAGGTTCTAGCCCTAGAAGTTACACATGGACCTCCGTCGCATAAAGGTTCTAGCCCTAGAAGTTACACGTGGACCTCCAGTCGCATAAAGATTCTAGCCCTAGAAGTTACACGTGGACCTCCGGTCACATTAAGGTTCTAGCCCTAGAAGTTACACGTGGACCTCCGGTCGCATAAAGGTTCTAGCCCTAGAAGTTACACATGGACCTCCGGTCGCATAAAGATTCTAGCTCTAGAAGTTACACGCGGACCTCTGGTTGCATGCATTTTTCCATTTTTGTTGTTCTTGCATTCCCGCAGTTGATGCTTAGCAAATAGCACTGCTCTTCTTCTTCTTCTTCCTATTATGGTATTCTTCATTAAGGCATCGGCCTTGGTGATTTTTGTGCTGCTCATCAGGTGTTGCTGGTCTTCTTTTTCTTTCTGCAGAGTCACATCATTTGCTTATCACTTTTGCTGTAAGAAACCCACAAACAGAGGTCAGCTTTCCGACATTGCCATTCCCTGAAATTTTTTGAATTACCAGAACATATCAAATCATAAGTTTTCAATCCAGATCAAGGTTCTAGCCCCAGTAGTTTATGAGTAATTGCATGATAGACATACAGACCTTCACATTTTACATACGTATATTGATGACAGTAAAAAAACCAACCATTTTGTCACTCAATAAAACTGAAGTGAAACCATTTGGGCTTAGTCAGCTCTGCTGTGAGCGGTGGAAGTGCTTGACAAATGAAACTGGCTTGGGCCACATTGGCCTTGCAAAGGCTTGCTGATTGGGTGGCTGCTATCACTTTTCTTAGCACCAGATAATTATGTTCTGCTATAGCTGTATATCACACATTGAGAGCTTGGTGTGTATAAGACTTGAAAACACTTGGGGTCCTGGAGGACTGTTTTATTTGGGAGGACATTGTAAGACTTTTCATCAAGAAAGGACGTTCATGTATTTAGCACACGTGAAGATGTTAGAGAGTGGCTGCCCGATCTGATGGCGGTTTCACTGCTGTGAATCAGATCCCTTACTGTAAAAGGACAACGATTTAGACAGATAAATGCAGGTTTTCCTTAAGTGTATATCTGAACTTGTTAATATATGTATATAGAAATTATTTAAGTAGGAATATAAGGGGCAAGCTAGTTCATTTTGCAGATGATACCAAGATAGATAGGTTGGCAGATAATCGGAAAATCCATTGAATCATTACAGAGGGACTGAACAGCATACAGGCTTGGGTAGATTTGTGTCAGATGAAATTCAATGTCAGAAAATGCAAAGTATTACACATAGGAAGGAAAAATGAAAAAGTAATGGAAGGTCTGAAAAATGAAAGTATGTCTTATGAGAAGCATTTAGGAGTCATAGTGGCCTCTACTTTATTAACTGACAGTGTTCAGAAGCCATTGAGAAGGCTAACAGAATGTCAGGTTATATAGCGCCTTGATGTGTGGAGTACGAGTCACAGGAGGTTCTGCTCAACCTTTATAATGCACTGGTGAGGCCTCATCTGGAGTACTGGGTGCAATTTGGGTCTCAAAGCTACAAAAAGGAAATAAGAGCACTGGAAAAGAGAAGAGCAACTAGGCTGATTCCAGGGCTACAGGGGATGAATTACGAGGAAAGATTAAAAGAACTGAGCCTTTTCAGTTTAAGAAAAATAAGATTAGGAGGAGAAATGACTGAAGTGCTTAAAATTATAAAAAAAATTTGTCCAGTAGATTTAGAGTCAGTCTTTAAAATGAGTTCAACAAGAACATGGGACACAGTTTGAAACCTGCTAAGGGTAAATTTCATACAAACTTTAGAAATATTTTCATCACACAAAGAAATGTAGATATATGGTATCATAATTTGGGAGTCCCGAAATCATTAAAAGAGCTGAGCCTTTTCAGTTTAGGAGGTGAACTGACTGAAATGCTTAAAATGATGAAGGGAACTAGTCCAGTGGATCGAGACAAGGATGTTAAAATGAGTTCTTCAAGACACAGTTGTAAACTTGATAAGGGTAAATTTCACACGTTAGGAAGTTTTTCTTCCCACAGAGTGGCATAAGTGACCAAGTAGTGTGGTAGACAGTAGGACTTTAAAAACTCGGCTTGATGTTATTTTAGAAGAGTTAAGAGGATAGAGCTGGTGGGCTTTGTTGATCTGTTCTCGTCCAGATTGTTCTAATGACAGCAGATTCAAAAGTTGTACGAAAGATAAAGTGTGCACATTAAAACATGCAGTCCACAGCCCAAGATTTGCTTGGAGAGGCTCCAGCTTCCCATAACATTTACCTGGAAAAGCAGCTTAGGAAGATGGATGGCAGGATGGATGGATGGGTAACCAAGTAGTTTGGTAGACAGGAGGACTTCAGGGACCTTCAAAACTCGACTTGATGTTATTTTAGAAGAATTCAGTTGATAGGACTGGCAAGCTTTGATGGGCTGAATGGCCTGTTCTCGTCCAGATTGTTCTCATGTTCTAAAAACTCAGTATGTGCTGTAGCATATATGAAAATTATTCATACAACAAATTGAAAATGAGGACATACTTTTACTCAGAACCTTTTATGTTTACTTGCACAGTCCATACTACACTTAGACAACATGAAAAAAAAATAAAATTACAAAAGGAGGATCCAGAAAATATCACTGTGCAGCACAAAATGAGCTTTTTAGCTCCAAGGCATTGTATGCTATATTAATAAAATATGTAAGTACATTTCTGGAATTACCACTAAATCCTCTAGAAGTTATAGTTAACAATATGTTTCTGAAAAGGGTACAGTTCTGGGGAAAAAAAATGCAATTTTGATTTCCTTATTACGTAAGCCTTCGTTTGTCTAACATTGCATCAGCTTGACCTCTCTTGCCTGTCTATCAGCAATTGGGGAAGTTCCTGCAGCACAGCACTTCTGACACCACGGGCGCCTGGACCTGTGGGCACCAGCATTCATGAGTGCCTTCAAGAGCATCTGCTCACACCATGAACTGAATCAAGACTGTGCTGCCTCCTTAACCCAATGTCTGTTTCTGGGTGGCACCATACAGAATCAGGGCAGTGGTTTCCGAGTTTGGTCCTGGGTGACTCCCGTGGCTATAGATTTTCATTCTAACCAATTTCAAAATCCGTATGCCATGCTTACTTTTAAATGATCGCATTGTTTAGTTGTCTATCTCAAGGCTCATGAAACTTGGGTCCCGGACTGTTATTATATTCTGTGTTTTTATATTTTACACAGTGCGATGGAATTCAGGATGGGCTGGGATGTCAGTCAGTTATTGTCTAACCAGCTTCACCCTGAATAGGGTCGCAGTGGGTGCCAGAGCCTATTCCAGCTAGCATAAGGCGCAAGGAAGGAATAACCCCTGGACACACCGCCAGTCCTTCATTAGGCTAGGCAGGGATGGATGATTAGTTACATGACTATGAGGTCCTCATTAAGAACAAAGAATGGGTGTCCTGACTGGGAAAAGTAACAACCCTATGACAGACGGGGCTGTTTGATCCCCTGGTATGCCAAGTGGCAGCATAGGCAGTGCAAATCTTCTCAGACTTTGAGTTGTATTCCCAAGGAGCAACAATGCTGGTTTTCTTAGGTGCTGCAAGGGGATACTTCCAGGAGAGGACTTCACCATTTTAAGGAGGTTCCACCTGACCCAGAAGTGCAGTGCTGCTCAAATGTTATGCTCTTTAGGCTCAAACTATATAATACACTTGTAAGACCTCATCTGGATTACTTTGTGCAGTTCTGGTGTCCACGCTACAAGAAAGTCATAGTAGCACTTGGAGCTGTGCAGAGGAGAAAAACCAGGTGCATTATGGGACTTAAGGACACGTCCTACTTTGACAAACAGACCAGGAGACAATGTGGGGACATAATGCAGGTGTTTGAAAGACATAGCAGCACTTGAAGCTGTGCAGAGGAGAACAACCACGTGCATCATGGGACTTACGGACGTGACCTACTCTGACAGATTCAGAGAATTACACCTGTTAAGTCTTGAGCAGAGGAGACTGCATGGGTACCTAATCCAGGTCTTCAAAAATCCTCATAGGCATTGATAATGTAGATCCAGCAGCATTCTTTCAGCTTAAGGGTGAATCTCGTACTTGAGGACATCGGTGGAAATTAAGGGGAAGTGCATTTAGGACTGAAGCTAGGGAGCACTTCTTGACACAAAGAGTTGTGGGATTCTGGAACAAACTATAGAGACATGGAGTTGGAGCAGAAACCTGGAGAAACTTTAAGAAGAATCTGAAGGAGCTGTTGGACAGCTGAGCTATCAACTAAACACAATGGCTTGATGGGGTGAATGGTCTACTCTCATTTGTCAAATTTATTATATTCTTATGCATGTTGTAGAACCAGAAGTCCTCCAGGGTCTGGTATAAAGAAGCTACCCAGAGGAGTCAGAGTTCCAAGAGGAGGAGAATAAATCTCGTTTTGGAGGATTGACGAGTAGTTGGAATTGTGTTTCTGCTTTTTTGTGAGCCCTGGATTTGGGGTTAGAGTGTAACCAAGCTACATAACATGTGAGAAAAAGGGCAGTGTACATGTGCATGTATATACACTGCGCATATATATATATAGATATAGATAGATATACAGTACACCCCCAAAAACCGCGGGGGTTTTGTTCCTAGAGCACCCGCGAATTGTGAAAAACTACGAATTTTGGATGTGGTTAAAAAAATGCCTATTTTCATAGTACAGTAATCCCTCCTCGATCGCGGGGGTTGCGTTCCAGACCCCCCCGCGATAGGTGAAAATCCGCGAAGTAGAAACCATATGTTTGTATGGTTATTTTTATATATTTTAAGCTCTTATAAACTCTTCCACACTGTTTATAAATATTCCCCGCAGAGTTATACAGCATATTTCCTTTGTATTCTCTTAGATATTAGGTAAGATTCATTGAAATTATGTATATATTCACACTGTTTATATACAGTAAAACCTAAATATTATTTTAAAGATATTGTGTCTCCGATATCACATATGTTACAGCCATTACGATAGACAGGCCACCAGCAATAAATTCGTACAATGCAAGAAAAATAGTATACAATAAATGTGTGTACAGTGACACTAAACGTACATACATGTACTAAGTACTGTAAGTAGAAAATTAATTATGGTTACTCACCAACAATGACACGATGACTTGTCCGATAACAATGAGTTTAATTTTACTGCTCAACAAAGGAGAGCGTTACAGCCCTTGTAAAGGAGCCACTTCAGGCGATTGTGTAGCACTGCCGTTGTTCTTCTTCTGGCAGTCTTCAATCCAAATCCCTAAAGCAGATTCCATCCAGACTACTGCCTTATTACATCCACTTACAACTCGTTTTGCACCCTGGTTAAAAGGACACTGCAGCCGTAGATCTTATATTCCTTTCCTACTTTTTAAATAAAAAGTATCATAGCCTTCAACAAATCCAAAACGTTTACCTTTTCGGAAATCGTTAACATCTTCCGTTTGCGCTTGGGCACGGCCCCTGAAGCAGTAGCAGATCGTTTTGGAGCCATAATGAAGGGCTTGACTATGCACAAAGATAAACACAAAAGAGCACAACTCTTTACACAGCGAAACACGTTGATGCTGAATGAGCGAGACGAGACTTCCTGGTTAACACTGCATTCAGCACGCAGGAACTTAACTGCGTGCTCTGATTAGTTAGCTTCTCAGTCAGGAGAACTTAACTGCGTGCTCTGATTGGTTAGCTTCTCAGTCATCCGCCAAAAGCGTCCCTTGTATGAAATCAACTGGGCAAACCAACTGAGGAAGCATGTACAGGAAGTAAAAAGACACATTGTCCGCAGAACCCGCGAAGCAGCGAAAAATCCGCGTTATATATTTAGTTATGCTTTCATATAAAATCCTCTAAAGAGTGAAGCCGCGAAAGGCGAAGCGCGATATAGTGAGGGATTACTGTATAAACCCTAAATATGCCCCCAAAACCCTCTAATTTACATTACCTAAAAATAAAGAATGTAAAGGTAAACATGTATACTGTACTGCTATGTCTCCTGCAGTGCTAGAATGTAAAATACGATTGTTACCGCTATATGTACTGTAATTCATGCAAGCGCGTTTTCATTGCCAGAAGCCTTAGACGGTGCAGCTTGTTTCATTGGCATCTTGGGGTTTTAACCCTTAAACTGCCACATACTTGGGGGTTAATGCATCCCTGGACACCAAATACTTTTTTGCTGCACTTTAAGTAAACATCATAATTAACAAAGAAAAAGTGAAATTTTAATGGAACATTTTTTTTTTCATGCAAAGAGCATCACAATGATCATTTTACACACTGCTAATGAACTGTAAAAACTATTTAAAAAACTACTGAAACAATATGTACAAAGTGCAACTGACACCATGGATGTAAATCACTGAGCCAACTGCGCTTGAACTGGCTGCACGCAAGCATCACAGAGGTAAGCACTGATGCTTGCAGGCTAGTCTTAGTGCCGCTTGGGTAATAGAATTGCACAGAAAGACAGGAGATTGTAGAGGCAGGAACTTTATTCAAGCACTTCAAACAAACATGTCTCTTTCAGAAGTAAAAGGAGCTCAGTATGCAGTTATCGATTAAACAATAGACAAACATTATAGGGGAGCACATGCCCCAACAGGAGCACAGAATGTCTGGGGGAGGAGAGAGAGAAACAAAGCAATCAGCTAAAAAGGACAGGTATTGTTCAGGCTTTTAAGTAAGCGTAGTGGTGCGCGAGAAGCCGCAATCGAGAAGACGATGATTTATTTATTTTTATGGTGGAGATTCCAGGGACGCACCCAGCCTTGAGAGACAAAAACAAAGCAAACCGGTAATCAAGCAGCAAATAAAGAATGTAATGAAAACAAATGAAATAAGAAAACTACGATACCACCCCTGTTCCCCTTACGGCGATTAAACATTAAATACAACAAAGCACAAACAAAACACACACAGTAAATCATGAAAAAGTTCATGAAAAACGGCAACGGATGAAATGTAATGATGAAAATAGATAGTCCAGAGATCCACACGCTGAATGGGAATGTACAGATAGTCCTACCAGTAGTTCCTGAAATGGTGAAGACGGGTTCAGGAGCTCTCCTTTCTTTGCAGGGTGGCCATGAATCCACTTACAGTCCTCATGTACACAGGCAGACGGCAGACAATCCAGACACATGAAACAATCCAGGACAAAACGAATAAGTACAGGTAACCCAACAGAAGGCAGACAGACAGGAACTTGAAACACAAATTACAAAAGCTTTTTTTTATTTGCTTTTGGTCACCGGCCCCCTTTTTAAAAGCCGCGCTGACATCCTTTGACCTCAACAACCCCAGTACCCTCAGCAGAAGACCAATCAGAGCCACTGCAGGGACTGCTGGGAGTTGCAGTTTCAAATTCTATTGGCTACTTTCACCATCCCAAGTCACGGTTTTCTCTACAGCTGCTTCCTGTTCTCTCTACAGTACAGTATTGCCACAAAAAAAGCCATAAAAATTGCTGAGGATATTTGCGGTTTCCGCTAACAATTATTAGTTAGGTTCTAAGGAAAAATCCGCGAATGACTGAGGCCGCGAACTCTGAACTGCGACCTCGCGGGGGTCTACTGTAGATATACATATATAGATAGATATAGATATATATATATATATAAAGAATTTTTATTATATAAACCCTTTTCCTATTATTGTCTGTGCTCACTTGTATTCGTATTGCAGAAACTACAAGAGAATTTGCAGGAGGAGACCCCTTAATTTGTTCTAGGTAGGCCACGATAGAGAAAGTGACTGCTGGGGTAATTAAAAATAGGTCACATTTGGAAGGCATGTTCTCTCATCAGGTTGGAAGGGAGAGCTTTAGAAAGGGACTGACCCCAGGTGAGCTCCCCTTCTTCCATTTGAATATGAGAATGTTTAGGACAAAAGAATTTGAAGTTGAAGTAAGGCCCGGCAATCTTCCACGAGATTAAGGATTTATTGGAATAGGACAATTTATGATCGGGAGCCATGATGGCGCAGTGGTTGTGCCACTGCCTTGCAGTAGGGTGACCAGGGTTCACGTCCCAGGCCCTTCCTGCGTGGAGTTTGCCTGTTCCCTCTGTGTCTGTGTGGGTTTCATCCCACAGTTCAACGACATGCAGATTAGGTGAACTGGCGATCCTAAATTGGCACTAGTGTGTGGTTGCTGTGTGTGTTCACTCTGAGATGGATTGGCACCCTGTCCAGGGTTTATTTCTGCCCTATGCTAGCCTGGATTGGCTTCAGTACCCAACGTGTTCAGGACAAAGTGGGGTAGAAAATGTCTGTTTGTCTGTCAATTTATAATCGGACTAAAAGACTTTTGTGTTTTCATCGATGCATGGTTTTATGTTATAAAATGTCAATATACTGTAACTGAGCTGGCGTAATTCATTGAGTGGTGTATTTAATGAACACAAACCTGGACCAATTCTAATAGAAAGGGTTTCCAATAGAATAATTTTTTTGACCACTTATATAGTTAGGTCGTTTCAGTGAGGAGTCACGTCTAATAAGATGGTTACAAGAGTAATAATTCTTAACATTTATAGTATATAGAGCTTTTCTCACTGCTCAAAGTGCTTTATATAGTGAGTGGAGAACCATTTCAACCACCATCAATTTACAGTACCCACCTGGATCATGTGACGGCAGACATTTTTTGCATCCGTACGCTTATCAAACATTAGCTATTAAGGGGGACTAAGGGCGCAGCGGGATACTTAAACAGTTAGAGACATTGGATGTTTAGGGGACCAGAATGGACTAAGCCATGATGGACGATGTAGCCAGGATACCAGGGTACACCTTACTGTTTACAAAGGATGCCCAGGGAACTTTAATGACCAGAGAAAGTCAGGACCTTGGTTTGACGGCACCATATTTACAGCACTGTTTCCCTATCACTGCACTGTGTCATTGGGATCCACACACAAACCACAGGGTGGGTGTCTCCTCCTGGAATCGCCAGCACCTCTTTCAGCAGCAACCCAAGCTTTCCCATTCAAGTACTGGCCGGTCCTGAACATGCTTAGCTTCAGGTGGGTGACATTTTCTGAAGTACAGGTGGCATTGCTGCTGGAGTTTAGGGGCTTGGGATACCACCTAGTTACTCATGGAAAAAAAATCTACGACTGTTAACCCGGTTTCACTTATTAGAATATGATTTACATGTCATTTTCGAAAAATGGTTTCTACGAATAACCGAGTTACGAGAGTGCCTGTAAGCACATTGATTGAAGGCTAAAGGAAAGCTGTTCTTTCACTGGTGTTTTTGTTTCTCTGCTTGTGAAGAAATTAAGGGAGCAAACTCTGTAGAAAATGGTGAATTACAAAGAAAACGTAATTATTTCAAGTAGTGGGCAAAATACAAATATTTCAGTATGTCTTACATCAATCGTAGCCCATTAAACAGTGATATTAGTTAAAAATAAGAGTGATGCATTGACTGTGACAGTAGGTGGAATAAAAACCACTTTCATGTGGGTCTGGACATGACTGAATTAGAGAATCACTTAAATCGCACATTTCACAGCAGACGCCATCACAAGACTGTTTTCAAAGCAAACATGAATATAACTTGAAACATGCAGAGTATGTGATACTTTAGCATAAAAAGGTGAGACCTTGCAGGATTCATTTTTATAGGATTTTTAGCTGTAAAGTTTGAGAATTTTAAGCAGTGTGGCCTAGATGGGCGATAAATGCAAGTTTCTGTCCTAATCACCAGTTACTGTGCCACCCTGAATAAGTCAATTGACCTGTTGAAGACCCATTTGGGAAATGACAGAATGTAACACACCCTCACACACATGATCACAGTACCATGCATGTCTTTTGGGTTTTTGGGAAAAGTTGAGTACCCTGAAAGAACCCATACAGTCGTCCATAAAGAGAATAGTAGTCTTGCGGGGGCCAGAATGACAAATCATATCTGGGAACCACCTGCTAAAAAGTGGGTAGTGAATTGCCACAAAATCCTGAGCTGCAAGGGCCACACAAGCAAGGCTTCTCCCTGAGACGCTCGTCAGCCAAATTTCTCCAGTCCGTGCATTTTAAACAACCGCCGGGGATTCTGGGACAGAGACAAAGATAACGAATAAAAGGCTTGATGCAGAGAGAAAATACAAAGGTAAAATGGCTGTTATCCATTCAGGAGCTCAGTAGCACAAAGTAATTTAAATTAATTGAATAATTAATTTGCACGTTATGATGAGCGCTGTGACAGTGCAGACAGACAGACAGACACAGCTGCTCGGCTCCACATGTTTGAGAAGGGCCTCCGTCTGTTATGATATCTTTCAGTTTTTTTGAGTCTATGGATATACAACATAATAAAACGCTGTGGCTATTTTCTCATGGCATGTTTGCATTTCCAGTTAGACCGTAATGTTACATTTCTTTAGTTACTCATTTAGACGAGCACAGAGCACACACAGCACCTTTGACAAAATATCGTTCACATTTGCCACTCGTCCATTGATGCCGTTGAATGTCATTCTATAATCTGATGCTACAAAAAGGTTTTTCCCTTGAAGCGTGTTATTTTTACTTTTCAAATGTGCAGCGTGCTCTCTGCACAAAAGACATACATTTATGTCTTCCTTTTAGGAGACTTTTCGACTGTAGACGGTTCATCCTAATCGGAAGCTTGCTTAGGCTAACAAGAGCACTTCTGGACTTTGCAGAGCAACATCCACACCCCTACTTTGAGCTCCACCCTCACAAGGCTTTGGATTGGTTGAGATCAGGGAGCCTCCTATTTGTCCTTGCCCAGTTTGGAGCGAAATTCACTCATGGTTGTCGCCGTAGGTGTATATATTAGAATTGTAATAGAATACTTGTTGCCGGAACCGTAAGTGACATCGTTCTTGGTGCTGGACCCGGAAGTGACATGGTTCTTTGCACCCGGGCCGGAAGTGACATCACTCTTTGTGCCAAAACCGGAAGTGACATCATCAATGTGGAATCAGACCAGATTTCCCGTGTTCGGTCTGTAGAGATAACAGAATTAGGTTTAGTGCACCCTGCCACCCCCTGGCCTGGCATGGAATTACTTTCACGTGATCGCTTCAATTCCCTCCTATTCACGCGTGCGCGTGTGTGGCACTACTAAATACAGACGTGAAAGGGATGAATTCTGACGTATTTTGTGTTTTATATTTGTAATTAATGTAAGCCATGTTGCAGAGATCTTCCTTCACTTTTACATTAAAGGGTAATTTTCTTTTGTCAAAAACGACAAATCCACTGGGATTCAAGGTTGTATCACAATAAAACGTGAATAATTTTTATAGATGTTGTAAATATTCTGGCACTGAGCGCTGCGGTTTTGGAGTTTGTGCTTTAGTCAACATTCATAGACATGGCGGCCATTTCAAAAGGAGCTTTCCTGACATTATGAGCCATTTCTGGTGGACAGGACGTGCCACCTGTCAGGTTTTGCTCCAGCACTTTACCTAAATTTTCATTGCACATTATTGAAGTCAAAGGTGGCCAAAGTGTAATTCTTTTGCAATAACTACTGTTTCATCTTTCTTGCAGGTGCAGTTTATTTGGCACCATCATGCAAGTTAGAGTCGATTCTTCTACTGGGGTCCTGCAAGTCCCACTGTAGCAGGTAAATCTTAAGCGGTAGCACATGGCACTTCACTCATCTGTATGCTGGAACTTTTCTCTGTTGAAGGTGAGCTAACCAGAAAGAATAATTTTGTTTTTTAGGAATTGGAAATCTTTATGACAAGTACTGTTCAAATCATGTAGTAGCAACAACCCTAAAGGTCCAAAACACGGCATCCTAAGATTAAAAAAATGAACACTGTGGCACTAAGCTCACCAGTTGATTCCTTTTTTTGGCTTTTTGCTTCTGTTAATACTGAACACTGAGAAACTGTGGGGAAGTGTGAGCTGCTCTTCAACCTCGCCCTTCTTTATGAAGTCAGTTTTTTTTTTGTTAATCATCACACAGGAGCTTCTTCCCTTCATTTACACTCATTCTGAGGCTCTAAGAGGCAGACGGGACCCCTCTCTCTGATCACATTCCAGCTGTCGCTTTCCGCTTTCTTCCTTTGGTCTCTAGCACAATGCAGTGACCACCATTCTGTGCACTGGTGTTGATTGTTTCTCTTTCATATTTTACATAGTCAGCCCTGGCGTCATGGCAGTCACAGAGTCCGACATTCTCCGGAGCGTCCACGCTATCTTACGAGAGTTAGATGGACATCACCCGGCCTCTCAATTCAACAGAGGTAAGCCTGCTCATTACCAGATCCTCCTCGTGTCTTCTGTTGGTACTCTGGGATCAGACCGTTAACCATCTTGTTTTAATGAAAAATCTCATCATTCAGGATTATCTGAAGACAGTCAGTCAAGATGTTAGCCAGATGTCAGCTTTGTTTCATATTGCTTGCTTTGATGGATTATCGCAGAATTTTCATAATTTGTATTTTGGTCTTTTTATACTGTGTGTTAAAAGTACCACAATGGCTACTACTGCTGTCTTAAAATTGCAAAGAAATGATTTTGATTCTCAGCCAGTTACTATATTGTTTGTGTTCATGTGTTTTCTGGATTTCTTCCACCTAGTGCCAGAGATAGGTTATTTTGTGCCCTACACCAATCTTATCAGCGTGCCCACTGATTGTTCGGTAGCTAACCCGTGCAGCTGGGTGTTTACCCCCATTATGATCTGAGCCCTAGGCGAATGCCTAATTTGCCTTAATGGTGACACCGACTCTGCTTCCACCTGGATGAGTTAGCATTATCAGTAACTCTAAACTGACCCCAAAAAAGTGACTCTGCTCCGTCATAATCCGCCATTTCAGTGACCCCAGAATTGAAACCGGTGTCCTCAGAAAGTGGTTGGACAGCTTGGCATAGTCCACATGGTGCTTCGGCAGCTAATACTTCTCCCTTACAGGTCCAGCAACAAGGAGTCAGTTTCTGGACTGGTCACTCTCTTTCTGGAGGTTGAACGTTTTTTGTTTTTGGTTTCGTCCCACATCATTATGATGTATGTTTGGTAAATTGGCCTTTCTAAATCCGAGAGGGAGTCATATGGTGTACTGGCAACCTATCTGAGACTGGATTCTTCTAATACTGTGAAATGGGCTGGAGTTCAATGTGAACATAAAACTGAATGAATGGAAGGTGGCATTGTAGAGTGTGATGATGATGATAAAATATATTGAGGCTGCTCAACAACAACACTTAATAAAAATCATAGATCTCATCATTCATTTTCTGAGCCTGAGGGTCAAAGGGGAATAGAGTCTACCCCAACAACACTGGGTGCAATCCATTAAGTAAACCTAGTTGCAGGCTACATGCATATATTAACACATGAAGTTTATTTACAGTCACAAATAAGCATAATATACACGTCTTGGAGATGTGGGAGCAAACCAGAGCTCCTGAAGAAGACCAACAATCTGGGAATTGATCTCAGGTCTCAAGAACAGTAGAACATCAGTAGGTATCAGTTGGCCACCATGCTGGTTTATGAGAAAGCAACAACAGAATATGTGATATTGTATTGTGCAAATGGTTTAGATTTAAATTTTGTAAGTAATACTAATACACTAATACAGTGTTTAAGGATCTAAAATAGTTACAGAACATTTAGAAACTTTCATGATATGAAATGATTAGAAAAACTTTGGCAAGAACAGGCCATCCAGCCCAATAAAACCACCAGTTCTGTTCACCTCATTCCTTATTGAATAACATCGAGTTTTGAAGGTCCAGCAAATTTTACTCTCTACCACACTACTATGTGTCATGTTTGTCCCCTGGCTGGGGTTCACAGTGGTATTTCTTGCTTGTTTTGTCTAATTTTGTATCATTTATTTGTATTCAAGTTTCTTTTTTCTGTGAGATATATATATATGTATATTTGGGTTTTTTATGTTTATTTGTAAGGGGAACAGGCCAAGGTTATGAATCATGTGTTTTATGGGTAGTGGCAACCTGTCAGTCACCGCCAGGAACGTCCTTACACCCTGCTTATAGAAGGGCCTTCCATAGTTTCTGGCAGTTAATTTCTAGGGAGTGGAGTGTTTCTTGTCTTTGCCTTGTGATTTCCCAGATTTGCGACCCCCTGCTCTGTTTCTCGACAACATCTTCGGATTCTGTATTGGGACCGTGTCTCTTGATTTTTGAACCACTGCTCTGTTTTTTGACTACGCCTTTGGATTCTGTTTGCTGTGTGTGTTTGCCTTGCCTCTTCAGGCATCTCATTTGAGTTCTGCGGAGCCTCAGGACCTTTTGGAAAATAAACCTTTTTCTTTTTAAAGATTTTCCAAGGCCCTTTCTTGTCGGGGTTTGCCGGTATCCCCCATGAGAGGGCTAGTCTTCATTTCTCTGTGTGATGAAAAACTTTCTAAATAATGACCAACATTATACTACACCCTAGTACAAATGTTTGTATGAAGTTTACCCTTAGCAGGTTCCAAACTGTGTCCCTGTGCTCTTGTTGAACTCATTTTAAAGAGACTCTAGATCCACTGGAATAATTCTCTTCATAATTTTAAACACTTCAGTCAAGTCTCCTCTTTATCTTCTTTTGCTTAAACTGTAAAGGCTCAGCTCTTTTAACCTTTCTTCATAACTCATCCCCTGTAGTTCTGCAATCAGCCTAGTCGCTCTTCTCTGGACTGTTTCCAGTGCTGCTATGTCCTTTTTGTAGCCTGGAGACCCAAACTGCACACAGGACTCCAGATGAGGCCTCACCATTGTGTCATATAACTTCAGCATAGCTTCTTTGGACTTGTACTCCACATATCAGGGCGCTATACAACCTCACATTCTGTTATCCTTCTTAATGGCTTCTGTATACTGTCTGGATGTAGATAGTGACGAGTCCACTATGACTCCTAGGTCCTTCTCAGAAGGCGTATTTTGGATTTTCTTGTCTTCAAAACTAACATTTCTTCTTCCTAAATGAAATATGTTACATTTACTTTCATTTCATTTTATCTGCCACAAATCTACCCAAGCCTGTCTGCTGTCCATATCACTCTGTAATGATTCAACGGGTTCAAGACCATTCAGTCCTATTTAGGGTTGTGGAGTACAGATTTATTGGAAATAAAATGGAAAATAGCATACACTGGCGCATAGAAAATACCAAAATATATTTACTTATTTTATATGTTTATTTTTAATTATGAGAAAAAAAATAGAATAGCAATGATAACAGAGAACAGATAAAGAAAAAAAGACAAAACACCCCGGCACTCATGTCGCAATAACTTGAGAATGTGCCATGTAATGGCCTGCTGCTACATCCATAAATGACTTCAGTCTACAACTGTTATGGCTGAGCCTAAGGTTGAGCTCCGTGTAACAGAAAATATTACATATACTGTGTGTATGTATATATATATATATAATATATATATATATATATATATACAGAATTATGTATGACAAGTCATGTAAGGGTGTGTTTTAATGTGTTGATTTATTTATTGAGTCAAGAAGTTTTTAAGTACACTTTCCCCTGTAGCTTAACCACCATTGATAAGTGGCTCGCATGTGACTGTGTTCAATCGCTCGTGTTTAGTTCATTGCAATGTGTAATTAACTGTAATTAACGAGCTTCAGCTCGGGTTGCCACAGTTTAAAAGATGGAAGCGCTAAGGGAGGCAAAAAAAGGAAAGAAAATGAAAACAAAAGATATGGGTGATTGAGAGAAGGACAGGAGGTGGGACGTATTTTTATTTCAGAGGCCAGGACAGGTGACATCAGCTCTGCTGAGTACTGTAAAGGAGAAGTAATGGTGGCTGTGAGGAGTTCCCGGAGAAAACCTGCTCTGGTCCATCTCAGTTATGAACTACTAGATGTCCCAACAGAGGTTGCTGCCGATGGCTACGGGCACCACAAGAATAAGTGAATAATATACGGTAGTAATAATATACGAATATTGGGTGGATGGATTATCTTAATATGTATGGTTGTGCTAGCAAAAAGCAAACATTTACAACATTTCAGATCATTTAGTTAAAAGTAGTCTCTAACACTAAACACAATCACAGGTGAATAAGGAGTAGGAGCGAGGGTTCAGCACACTACCCTGTGGAGCCTCCATGGTAAGCTTCTGCATGAAGGAAATGATGATGTCAGTCTGTAAGCCTCTTGCAGAAATGGATAAGGAGCATGGTGATTGGTTTAGATGGGGTAATAGTGCTAAACAGTGGTAGGCAGAAAACGCATCAGAATGGGGCAAGGCACAAGAACTTTTAAGATGTGCTCTTAAGTATATTATCAGGTTATATTGTATTATGACATGTCCATCTAATAGCCACAGCACCAATCTGACAAATTCATTTCATTATGGGTGGCACAGTGGAGAGTTTTTCTGCCTCCCACCCAGATTCTGCATCCTAGGCTTAAATCCTAATTCCTGTGTGAAGTCGGCACATTCTGTCCGTGCATGAGTGGGAAATCCTCTAAATGTCCTCCAATATTTAAACAAAACTGCCATTTTAGGTTAACTGGTGACTTGATATTGAGCCTATGTGTGTGTGTTTGTGTGAGATGAAGTCTTGCATTTAACTAGCACCTTGTCTAGGGCTCTTTCCCGTTTGCACTCAATGCATAGATACAGTAGATAGGTTTATATTAAAGGCACTATAAGATAGATAGATAGATAGATAGAAACAAAATTAAGCAAGAAAGAAAACATCTGACTTGACTATCACAGTCCCAATGAGGTGATATCCAGGTGTATTACTGTTGGTATGGGGAACCCCCAGTTGCGTTTCTTGACACACTTCTGCTGAATAATTTGTTGCCTGAATGTCCTCAGTGTCAGAGTGTCATGGAGAGGATGTGCAGCATTGTTCATAATGGCACTCAGTTTTGTTTTCATTCTCTCCTTTGTTACGACCTCCAGGAGGTCCAAAGTGCATCCTATAACTAAACTTGCCCTTTTAATTAGCTTGTTGATTTGGTGGGCCTCTCTTGAAGTGATGTTACTGGCCCAGCACACCACAGTATAGATATCTGACACCCTGTGACCTATGATTGGAATAAGCCGATTTCAGATTGTTATGTTATGTTTACTAAGGTGTATTCCACCAAATTTCAAATTAATTTAATTTTATGAAATTAAAGCCCATTGTCGGTGCCAGATGTACTAATTTAGGACTTTTCAGTATTCAACAACCCTTTAAAAAGCAAAGGTTCTCCGGCTTCACATCAAACGTTGCCTGTCCGGAACTTATTTTTAGCTCTTTCACTGATCTTAATGAAAACAGGAACCATAAACAGAAGAAAGCAAAGATAAAATCTGATGATAGTAGTGTGTGTGTGTGGATAGCTACTGCCGTTTGTCTCGTCACTCTGGCCTCTGATGATTTTCCTTTTGTTGCAGCAAACATTGGCAGATGTTGTCACGTCCACCCTTAAAGCCCCTCATCCCCAGTGACTCTACTCGGATATGATGATACCGGTTGTACTTTATAATAAAACTTCAGCAGTGCATATATTTTACTTTGCACATAAGTGCATATACAGTATTCTCTATATGGAAATGTTAAAGCATGGATTGCAAAATGAAAAAAATTTTACAAGAGAGACCATCAGGCTGGGTGCTGATGAATACATAATAAGAAAAGGGCCTCTTAGCATTTGCTTAACCCTCTGCTGCAGTGGCGCTGACATCCACACCCCCTGTGTCACACTTGGCAGGGCTTCAAACGCCTCTTTATTTTTATTATCCACTTCTGACTTATTTGGGACCGAGCGTGGGTGAGGTCAGCTCATTGCCACACTTCCCCTCGTGTTACGTGCTGGCCTTCTCCTTCTCCATGAATAAACGACGCCTCCCTAGTGAGGCTAGATTGTTACTGATGATCTAAAACTATTTATGGTAAACATTTTACCGTCTCTTCTCATATTTTCGAAGTTAGAAGACACCATGCCCATTACAGTGACCTTGCTGAAAATAATCCCAAGAGGAAACCCAACACTGCTTCTTTAGATCTCAGCCAATTTTATCATAATTTTCTGGAATACGTTTTGTGTCCCTTATCAACAGCAATTTATTTCTTGTATAGCCCAAAATCACACAAAGAATGCCTCGAATGGCTTTATCAGGCCCTGTTTTCTTGACAGTTCCCCCAGCCTTGACTCTCCAAGAAGACAAGAAAAAAACACCCAAAAAAAACCTTGTAGGGAAAAACAAATTGGAAGAAATCTTAAGAAGGGAAATTCAGAGAGAGACCCCCCTTCTAGGTAGGTTGTGTGTACAATGGGTGTCAAAAATTGGGTAAATACAACACACAATTCAGAACACAAGTAATCCTCTTCACAGAGCCAGACACAACAGTACAAAGTGCTTTGTTTTCGCACATGGCTCCTTGCCAAGTGCAGGGGGGCTATGACAACTCTCAAGGCAGAATGCAAGAATAGAAGATACCACTCACTAATACAGAACTAGCACATATAAGGATACAGATTTGTTCAAATACATCAAAAACAGATTAGAAACTAATTAACATAAATTGAAAAACAACAACATCTGTCCAGCAGCTAATTGTAGAACCACGACCAGATTATAGAAAATGGAGTCAGACAAACCAGACACAGTCAGAGTCCTGGAGACCTCAGCCAACAAGCCGCCATGCCCGGTTGGCCATTCTACTGAGTCAGTGCTGGGCTGGCCCGTCTGATCTACCTGATCATTCCAGCGCTCCTTTACTTTTCCATCAACTTGGCAGTAGAACAGCGGCTGTAAGGGCCACTTGAGGATACCGAAAAGAGAAACTGAATAGGGGAGGGTTAGTAAAAGTTTATACCGTATATACTTGCGTATAAGTCGGGTCTTGAAACCCAAAAAATCGATTATAAAATCAGCCCCCGACTTATACGCCTGTTCAAAAATGCAACACACTTCCTCTAATCTCGCACCAGTTTCTCAGACACATTGAATTTTGTTGTAGCAGCGCAGTTATCAATTTCTTTTGCCACTTCAATGACTTTTAATTTAAAACCAGCTTCATGTTTTCTTCTGATCGAATGCTCCATCATAGATAAGGGATGCTTTTATGATAAAGGTGTATGAGGGTGTGAGATACAAAAAACAGAAAACAGTGCAAACGTCGCTTCGGAATAGTTTGGGTATTACCGTGTGGTCACGTAGGCACAATACATAGAAAAAAAAGGCCGTGTGATCCGTGGTTACTCTCTCAGGTGGGCGTTAGCATATCATAATCTCTTGGACCAATAGCGAGAGTTTTGTGCATTCGACTTATACGACTGACATAATAAAATACCAGAAATTATACGGTAAAATCAAGCCCCGACTTATCCGCAGGAGAACTTAAACGCGAGTATATACAGTAACTATCATATTACTTATATTTTAGTACTAATGACTAAAATAAGAGATGCTGTATGCACAGCTAATAAGCAGCTCTAGTCAGGGTATGCCATCTGAAGTCATGAGTCTTTAACCTGGATTTAAAAGTTGAGACTGAAAGGGCACGTCTTATAGGAGAAGGCAGACCAGTCCAAAGCTTCAGGGCCCTGTAGCTAAAGCTCAGTTGTTATTTTATTAATCCTTGGAATCATAAGCAGCCTGGCTTTTACCTCCCTCCTCACCTCCTTCATGGTTCTTCATCAAACCCAGTTCAGCTCTGCCACTGCACCTATCAAATATTTTTTTTTTCAGTACACCCCAAACAAAGCCTAGCTCTAATAAATTATTTTTTACTATCTCAAATGTGCTGCGGAATTTTAGAAAACTCATGGCACAATTTTGCTTGGTACAGGAAAGGTGTTTGCAGACTCCTGTCTTTCACAATAAGACTTTTCTTTCTTTTCTGTCGTGGCTGAGTGGGGCATCTCAGCAGTCTGGGAGCCTCAACTTTGGAGCAGCAGCTAGGTGAGATTGACTAGCCGTTTGGAGGGGTCATGTCCATTGTGAAGGGTCTCTGCAGCTCTGCGATTCAGGAACTCCAGCAAACAGCCAATTGGATCGCACATTTACGTCACTTGATTTACTCCACAGTCATCATCATTTGAATCAGATAAATCCCTAATCCCTAATCTTAAGAGATAAGTTTGGTATTTGTCAAGTCAAAGGTATTTCTTCACAAACATACTATATATCCATTTGCCACATAACATTGTGTTCCAAAGTTAAATGCTTTCTATAAATTTAAAAATATTTTGCCTGCACTGGTGCTTTACAGTGGAGGCTATGGGCCATGGAGGAAAAGCTTAAAAACTTACCAAATATGTTCATTTTCAAGCCAAGACAGTTGTCGGGTGTTGATCCTCTCCTTTCTGATGCATGCTTGTGACAAAAAAAGGGATCTGGAAATAATCATTTTTATCACATTTTCCTGGTACTGTTTTTGTTTTTTTTTACTTTCTCATATACGAAGTATAGGGAAAATATTGTAATCATCCAAAGATTCGATGTCGAGATTTTGATGAATCTCAACATTTTAGTCCTCGCTGAGTCCAAAAATACTATTTTTGGAATTATATCTGTGTGTCTGTCTGTGCATGTGCAAACACGGTAACTTGAGTACACTTTTACTTAGGTCAACCAAATTTTGCAAGTATTAGGTACAAAACATAGATTTCCATTAACTTTTGGGCTATTTCCGCTAACCGGAAGTGGTACTTTACCTTTTATTCATGCAACTGCAGAGTCTGATTTATTCAAATTTACTTTTATAATAATTGTTCAATATGTTATTCATTTGATTTGCTGTTAATGGTTCTTTAATGTACATAATGTAAAAATGAAATCATTGTCTTGTGGTTTACTCCTCAGGTATCTATCCCTATATCTGAGTATACGAGAAAGTCTAGGGGAGACCACTCCTGATTTTTTATTCTTGTGTGAGTTTTCATGTTAAAAACAGAAGAAAATCAAAACAAATTCAACCACATGGTACGAAAACTTTGCTTTGATTGGTCTTTCGTGAGAAAAAAAACACATCCCCTGGACATGAAAGATTGTAGTGCAGGAAAACTAAGTACTGAGCTATCACACATGGCTGGTCTTCTTTTAAAATGGCGGAATGTCATTATATTAGTGTATTTTTGTTCAAAAAGGACAAGTATACACTATTTTACAATGTGTGTGTAATCGCAAGATGCAGTGCAGTGGTTGTAGTCGTGAACTTTAAAACAACATTGTGTAAATAAACAAAGTAAAGATGTTAATGCAGTTAAACTTTATGTTCATAATGTCACACATAAAATAAGTGTCAGATTCTGAATCCTAATTCTTGATTTTCGGTTTGATATACGTCTCGCAAGGCACTCTGGATATCATCGAAAGGAGTCGCAGCGCACGGCTTAATGGTAACTCTGGTCTGTACCGGGAACTGAGAAGGAAGGCTGCAAGGGCTCTGAGTGCAGATACAGAGGCGTTTGTTAGAGGAATCTGTGAGCAAGTGACACACCATCTGTGGTCTAGCGACCCACGTCCTGCTTACAGATGAATCAAAGCATTACGCACATCTGAATTTGTTCCTCGGAGAGTCACAGTCAGGGTGGCTGATGTAACGGTCCTTACAGATGACACTGCAGTTGTGATCGGCTGGGCTCGGTACTGTGTCTCTCAGGAAAATCGTTGGGTACCGTTGGTTTGACTTTGTGTCGAATGAGCGGTTGCTCATGTAGTCCCGAATGAGGCACATCACCTGCATTGTGAGGGAGCGTCGGTTATGTCACTACGGCCATATGGCGCATTTCCCCGAGGGTGATCCGGCTCGTAAGATCCTCATTGTTGGGGACCCGAGTGGGTGGACCAGGCCAAGGGGTCGCCCACGTAATACCTGGCTGCGACAGATAGAGGGTCTGCAAACCGAGATCCCGAGTTATTTCGCCGTGTAGTGGGTGCAGCAATGCACTGTACCAGTGCATGCTCCCCAACTTGACTTAACTTGACTTGATACTTAATTAATCCCCAGAATGAAAACTGTCTTTTTGCATGACCTTCTGGGGTCAGAGTGCTGGGTCCGCCATCATACAGCGCCCCGGAGCAATGTTCAGGTTTAGGGCCTAATGGAGCAGGATCCCATCTGGCCTAATGGATCAAATTTCAAAACTACAAAAAAAATATGCACATGAATACTGTTTATTACTGCAAGGGGTAGGATTTGGCGTAAGTAAGACTTTGTTGTTTTTGGAATTTTAAAATGCATTTCCTGCTTTTCATTTTATTATCTGCCTCTTTGTTTTATAATTTCAGGGATGTTGAGATGGACGTTACATAAAAAAATTGAAAGAAGCCCTGCTAGCAATTGTACTTTAGTGAGAGTTGTCATCAAAGAGCTGGAGAAGGTGAGTGATGCATAAATAAGAAACTATGGCCATGCAACATGCTTTTGAAGTATTTTAGGAGTAGAAAATTTTAAAATATGTAATAAATGGAGAATTCTCTGAAAAGGTGGACTTGCAAACAGTCTCAGCTCCCCCTTGCCCAGTGTTGATCCAGAGAATGAACATAATTTGTTTTATTTCTGCTAGGCATTTTATCTAATAAATGAAGTCTGAACTTAATCACACTCTAATTTTATCTTTGTTTCCCTTGCCTACAGGCTGAGAAGGCTGATAACAAACTGTATATAATTCCTCTGATTCACACCTTGATGTACGGCTTTATTCAAGTAAGTAGCCCGCTGAAGAGTCTTTAAAATGTCTTCTGTACTGAACTTTGAGCATGAAGAAGTCTAGGAGAGAAAAATAAAGTAAAGCTGCATGTGTAGTGTGGCTGAGTAAACGGACTGACAACGTCAAATAAAAGGTTGGGGTACCAACTGGACAACCCTGTTGAATGTGTCAAAAAAGCAAGATTTGTGCCCTGGGCACTCGATGCTGAGGCCTTTCTTAGCCTGCAGTATGGCACTTCATCCGGAGCTCTGTCTCTGTCTCTATTCAGGTCTTGGCCCAAACTACACGCCTCCCTTTGCTGCTTCCTGTTTTTATGGCTTCCAGGTTGGAAGGGGCGGAGCCTGCTCCAGGACTTATGGGTGGGGCTACTCGCTGTCCTCACACACCAATAGTGGAGAGAGAAGAAGTGGTTAGCGCCAGCACCTCATCATGTCCCAAGGTGGTACTGCTTACCATCTAAGAGCCTGGAAGGTGATCCCCTGGCATACATGCATGACATTTGTTACATTCGTCATTTCTAATTTACTACACCCACTCCCCCCCCCCCCCACCCTCACTCACCCCTATGAATTTTTTCAAACTTACTTCAGTGTACCTCTGAACTAAAGGAGTCTTTGTGAAATGGATAAGCCCCTGTGGAAGTTGTTGTGCTAAAAACTGGATTGAGGAAACTACCATAAATTTGAGGCTGCTATGCCATAATGTCTCCTAATGCATCATCTTAGATTCTCTTAGATCTGCAATATGTTAGATCTTTTCGATCAACATTATCTGCATTCCTGGACATTATGTAAAGACCTTGAGTGGCTTCTGGCATGTATGCTACTGACAGAACATGACCCCAATACAGAGATTAGGAATGTCTGGCTATGTGTAGGTCTCTTTTTGGCCTTTCCTCAAGCCTTAATAGAAGTATCCCTCTCTAGGATATTTGGGTCTGTGAGTACATACTGGTTTTACTCAAAATGATGCTGCAATTAAGGAAATTATGCTAGCATCTCAACATGGTCAGATAACACGGTTTGCATTTATGTCCAATAGAAGACGTTGTATTGGATTTGCCATAAAAAGAGATGACCATGATTGTTGAATCATGGTGACTTCTGCATGCTGTTACAACACTCCAAGAATGCCTAAAAGATGTTTGTTGCATTTAGGAATAACTGAGTGCGTTTGAAAGAGGCCAGAGTCGTGAGTCTTTTTTAGGCCAGGTGGTCATTCTGATACAACAATGGGAAACGGCTGGTGATGATGGACACAGGAAGGCTCTCACATCTGTATGGAACTTCCTTGATTAACTAAAGCAGATCCACCATTAGAGGTCTGGCATATTGTGTTCTAGACCATCACAACAGCAGTGACAAATGTGGAAACCTTCATATATCAAAATGTAGAGCCTCCTAATTATGCGTCTAAAACTCCCAGAGGTGCATCTCCATTCATACTATTCTTTATGATGTGTGCCTTTGTTTGCTCAGAATCTCTAACTTTATCTGGATTCATGCCTGCATTGAGTGGCTTGAACAGTTGTGGACTAACTAAGTCACCATCAGTGATACACAGCTGTACCTATCGTTCACTCCAGATGACCACACAGTATCAGCTTGAATCTCTGCATGTCTCAAGGATATTATTACATCCTGGATGAAGAAACATCATCCCCGGCTCAACCGGGTAAAGACGGACCTTCTTGTTATCCCTACTCATCTGTCTATTCACCATCCCATCTCTATTCAGCTTGGTTCATTGTCACTAACACCTGTATGCAAGTCAGCACAGCTGTGACTGATGGCCATCTGTGCTTAAAGGACCATGTTCCTCTCTAGATCTTGCTGATTCACTCTGTACAAATATCCACAATATCAGACCACATCTGATGGAGTATGAAGCACAACTCTGGGTTTGTGTGACCAGTAGGGGGCATTGCAGGACCCCAATTCCCAGATACAACCTCCCTGACACAAGTCCCTGACGCAAAAACAAGACGTTACAAAAGACTTCTTGTAATCGCAAACACAGGCACAACTCTCTTCTTCACTCATTTATTTTTCCTTTCACTCCTGCAGGAAAACTTTGCCCTCTACTACCCGACTCCAACTCACTTGGATGAAGTTGAGCAGCTTCTTTTATCTTAGAACCGGGAGGACTTCAGGTGCTGGGTTGTGGCCCATTGGAAGCACTTCCAGGTCAAGTGGAAACCCCATGAAGTAGGGATCATGGATCCCTGCAGCACTCATGGAAACCAACAAAAGTGCCTCATGGGATTACAGTTCCCAGCATGCCTTGTGGGTGTCTGCACCGGTAGCAATGTCCAGGGATGTATGCGGACCCGACAGGTTGTCTCCTCCTGTCCTTCCATCACATTGGCCTTCCAGTAGGGTATTTTTCCTTGGTCCAACCCTGTCGCGACACCAGTGTACCCAGTTCCACCCTGGCATCTACTGCCGATGCAAAATGATCCTCACGTTCTTTTTCATGCCTCCGAACTTCTGGCTCTTAACCAGATAAGGAACCTTGCCTCGTCTTGGCTGGGGTGCTCGCCCATTTGCGTCTTCCATCACAAAGGTCATGCAGACAACAGTGAAACTCAGACAGCATTTCAAATATCAAGAATGAAAATGTTAGGTGCCACTGGCCATGCCGGTCAGTTTCAATTGTTATGTGGAGGGCCCTTTTGACAACTTCACAACACCTTAAAGACATCCTGTCACCCAGCAGGAGACCTTTCACATCAGGCTTGCCTCATGCATTTTCCATACAGGTAACGCCCAACTACATGTCTGATTAGGAATGTCGATGTGACAAACACATATTTTCCCACCTCCAGAGGATGTGTGGGACATTTCCTGGAAACTTGATTTTACGATACTTGATTAGATGAGTCAAAGGACACCATTGGGCACAAGTATGACATAATGCATAGTGGCTTGTAGCACCAATCATGGAAGTTTTACCTGATGCTAACCACTTTGACCTTCATTTATTTGCATTCCCTCACTGCTTAACGATGCAACTACCTTTTTGTTACAGACTGTTTGATAATTATTTTTGAGCGGTGGTATTTTCAAGGGAAATCCATTGAAATCTAATAGCTACTGCTTATTTTCCGCAGGCCACAGACATTCCAGATGAGCTGTACAAGAGAGTTTATGACTTCTGCACACATCTATTAACACTACCACAGCCGTACTGCAGCATTGGCTTCAGCTACGCCAACAGCGTGAAGACAGAGCGATCGACTCCAGGTAACATGGCCCCCTGCTGCTGTAGACCCTCCTCTGTGGGCACAGCTCCTATTTATAAAGCAGATGCTTGGAAGGTGCAATGCTTTTAGTTAAGATGCTAAATAAAGTATTGCACAGGTCTGCAAAATCGAACTTGTAGAAACTGTTTTAATTGTTATTTTTATGTGCATTCATGAACACTATAAAAAGATATAATTTGAATGTTCCTATCACATTGCATTTCAATGCAAATCTGAAAAGAAATGCAATTCAAATTTACACAGTTTATTCATGTATACAATATTGTTCTGGATCAATTTAACATGAAAATATTTAATCAATCTAATATTTTTCACTATATATTCTCTAGTTGTCGTCACTTATGAGAGAATAAAGGAGTGATGTAGTTATGTAGGGGTAATATAGTTTTTTTGTGCAAAACGTGTTTTGACATGGTGTGCACCTTAAAAAATACATATATAACATTTGTATTAGAAACAGCCTGAAGAGACTGCTGAAATGGTTAAATACAGAGACAAGAATATTCTGGGTGGTGGTTTAAGAAACTGGCTGATGTCACGTACCCAGTAAAACTTTACTTGTCACGTACACAGAAATTACATAAGAGATATTGAGAAGGACGATGATGTAATGGGATGAGACTTTTATTTGCGTTATGTTACTTTGGGGGTATAAGGTAGTGGGCCAATCAGAGTAAATATTCACATGTTGTAAGCAAGTGAACCAATCAGAATAAATGTCAGGATGCTGTGTAAGCAATAATTCAGCACTGTTATATAAATTCACTTGTCTACAAATTCTGTGACCATTCCCTTAACAGACTCCTGTGACCGGGTGCTCCCTCATAAAGCAATTGCTGAAAAGAAATTAAAGACACACGATCAAGCTTCCTCCCGTCTGATTTCTGACTCCAAGAGGTTCCAGTTTAGAGCAAAATTTCTTTCTTGCCACACACTTCTTAGTGGTTTTTTTTTTTTTTTTAGTTTGTCCATTTTTACTGGTACCCCCCTGCCTTCTTGGATGTCATGCTGATGTCCCAACTTCTCTGGTACCTTCTTGTCATGTCCATGATATCCTGAAAGAATCTTTCATCCTGCTCATCACTCACCACTCCAAGACATTCAGGGAAACATTTGAAATGCTTAACTTATACAATTTTCATATTTTTTTTTAAAATTTGGAGCTTTATTTTTACCTTCAAATTTATAAATAATTTTGAATAATCCCCAAGCCTCTCATTCCATGTCGCTCATCACACAGTCAGATTCTGCATTCGTTTTCTAATATCAGGACCGGCAAAAATGCACATCTTTGAATTTAGCCTCAGACTGGCCCAAAGAAGGCTGAAATTCAGAAAACAGCTTCCACGTTTTGGTAGGACTGTGTTTCATTAAACCAAACTTAATATGAAGCGTTGGTAGCAACATTTCATCTGGATCCACCAAGCTGGGTCTGATGATGTTTTTACACTAAGCTGTAGGTGGCCATTTGAGTCCCTGTCAATTCTTGGCCCTGCTATCCCACTCACACATGGGAACTTTGTGTGCCCTGAGTGCTGACCCAGTAAGATACACAGAACTTTCAGGTCCCCACATGTGAACCAATTATGCTCATTGTAGGTAATTACTGTTAATTTTATTTTTTTGCCTAAAAAATATTCATTACTAATTCAAACTGTTATATGTCTGGAATTTTAGGGGTTCTGTATCATCGTCTGCTCGCTTCTGAGCAAAACTTGAAGAATGACCACTATACATATCAAGAAAGGTGAGTTCATGCTCAGATCTGTCCGCTCAATGGTGTCTTACTTTGCTGAAGATTGTTTAAGTAGCTAAGGTATCAACAGAGCTTGCCAGAAAAACTTTTAGGAGTGTCTACATTTCAAACCTTTTTTTTTATAACTCAAATGTATATTGAAGCTTGAATGGTATATGTAGGTTAATAATTCAATCAATCAATCTTTGTTTTCTTTTTCATTCAATTCAGTTCATTTTTGCATAGCACTCATCACTAAGTGCAGACTCACGGCGCTATAAGAAATTCAAAGGCAGGTTTGACTAATAACTAATTATTATTTCACCAAGTGTCCACATGGGTTTTGTCCCGGTGCTTCAGTTTCCTCACACAATCCAAAGACATGCTGGTTAGGTGGACTGGAGATACTAAAACTGACCCCTGATGGATTGATGGATGGATATACGTGTGTGTGTGTGTGTGTGTTCACCCTGAGATCTGTCCAGGGATTGTTCCTGCCTTGTGGCTTTTGCTTGATGGCTTCTCCAAGGCCCAGTTCTGGATAAGCGTATTTAAAAAATGGATGGATGGATGGATAATGTATATGTATAAAGATACAGATTTGTCTAAATACACAGTACAGCAAAACATTTTAAAATTAATTAACTTAATGGAACAGTGTATATTATAGCACCTTCAACAGCATTCACTATCACAGTGGTAACAGGATTACAACACAGTATCACCCGTTTGTGTGTGCAAGTTCGCGTGTGTCCTGCAAAAGCATCCAAGGTGGAACACACATTTGCCAGGATACACTTCAGGTTGCTGTGAGCTTGCCATGGACGACAAAGTCTATAAGACTGGATAGGCAGTCTCTCACATTTGTGCATAGATAATGTGCAGTTTCTAAAGATAATGCATCCTCATTGTTTGAACCCTGAATCTGATAGATAGATAGATAGATAAAGAGTGATAAAAATGCAGGTATAACAGACAATAACTTTGCATAATGTTAACGTTTACCCACCCCGGGTGGAATTGAAGAGTCGCATAGTGTTGGGGAGGAACGATCTCCTCAGTGTGTCAGTGGAGCAGGACGGTGACAGCAGTCTGTCGCTGAAGCTGCTCCTCTGTCTGGAGATGATCCTGTTCAGTGGATGCAGTGGATTCTCCATGATTCTCTCCTGTCAATCATGGAGAATCCACTGCATCCACTGAACAGGTTTTTTTATCAGTATGCTGCTGCTGGAGTATGTGAACTTCACCTTGGGATTAATAAAGTATCTATCTATCTATCTATCTATCTATCTATCTATCTATCTATCTATCTATCTATCTATCTATCTATCTATCTATCTATCTA
>JANRMT010062846.1:19942611-19956915 GCA_026402145.1 Polypterus bichir lapradei | reverse complement strand
GTGGCTTCACAACAACTCTGTGACTGTTCTTGAATGGCCCAGCCAGAGCCCTGACTTAAACCCAATTGAGCATCTCTGGAGAGACCTAAAAATGGCTGTCCACCAACGTTTACCATCCAACCTGACAGAACTGGAGAAGATCTGCAAGGAGGAATGGAAGAGGATCCCCAAATCCAGGTGTGAAAAACTTGTTGCATCTTTCCCAAGAAGACTCATGGCTGTATTAGCTCAAAAGGGTGCTACTACTAAATACTGAGCAAAGGGTCTGAATACTTAGGACCATGTGATATTTCAGTTTTTCTTTTTTAATAAATCTGCAACAATTTCAAAAATTCTTTTTTTTGTCTGTCAATATGGGGTGCTGTGTGTACATTAATGAGGGAAAAAAATAATTTAAATGATTTTAGCAAATGGCTGCAATATAACAAAGAGTGAAAAATTGAAGAGGGTCTGAATACTTTCTATACCCACTGTACAGTCATGTGAAAAAGTTTGGGAACCCCTCTTAATTCTTTGGATTTTTCTTTATCATTTGGCTGAGCTTTCAAAGTAGCAACCTCCTTTTAATATCTGACATGCCTTATGGAAACAGTAGTATTTCAGCAGTGAAGTTTATCGGATTAACAGAAAATATGCAATATGCATCATAACAAAATTAGACAGGTGCATACATTTGGGCACCTTGACAGAGATATTACATCAATACTTAGTTGAGCCTCCTTTTGCAAATCTAACAGCCTCTAGATGCCTCCTATAGCCTTTGATGAGTGTCTGGATTCTGGATGGAGGTATTTTTCACCATTCTTCCATACAAAATCTCTCCTGTTCAGTTAAATTTAATGGCTGCCGAGCATGGACAGCCTGCTTCAAATCATCACATAGATTTTCGATGATATTCAAGTCAGGGGACCGTGATGGCCATTCCAGAACGTTGTACTTCGCCCTCTGCATGAATGCCTTTGTAGATTTTGAACTGTGTTTTGGGTCATTGTCTTGTTGGACTATCCAACTCCTACGTAACTTCAACTTTGTGACTAATGCTTGAACATTATCCTGAAGAATTTGTTAATATTGGGTTAAATTCATCTGACCCTCGACTTTAACAAGAGCCCCAGTCCCTGAAGTAGCCACACAGCCCCACAGCACGATGGAACCTCCACCAAATTCGACAGTAGGTAGTTGGTGTTTTTCTTGGAATGCAGTGTTCTTCTTCCGCCATGCAAATCGCTTTTTGTTATGACCAAATAACTCAATTTCTGTCTCATCAGTCCAAAGCACTTTGTTCCAAAATGAATCTGGCTTGTCTAAATGAGTATTTGCATACAACAAGCGACTCTGTTTGTGGCATGAGTGCAGAAAGGGCTTCTTTCTCATCACCCTGCCATACAGATGTTCTTTGTGGAAATTGCGCTGAATTGTAGAACGATGTACAGATACACCATCTGCAGCAAGATGTTCTTGCAGGTCTTTGGAGGTGATCTGTGGGTTGTCTGTAACCATTCTCACAATCCTGCACTTATGCCACTCCTTTATTTTTCTTGGCCTCCCAGACCTGGGTTGGTTTAACAGCAACTGTGCCTGTGGCCTTCCGTTTCCTGATTCCATTCCTTACAGTTGAAACTGACAGTTTAAACCTCTGAGATAGCTTTTTGTAGCCTTCCCCTAAACCAGGATACTGAACAATCTTTGTTTTCAGATCTTTTGAGAGTTGCTTTGAGGATCCCATGCTGTCACTCTTCAGAGGAGAGTCAAAGGGAAGGACAACTTGCAATTGTCCACCTTAAATACTGTTTCTCATGATTGGACACACCTGTCTATGAAGTTCAAGGCTTAACGAGCTAATCCAACCAATTTGGTGTTGCAAGTAATCAGCAAAATCAGCAAAATTACCAGGGGACCCAAATTTTTGCACAACCAGTTTTTCATATTTGATTTAATTTCATACGACTAAATACTGCTTCACTAAAAATCTTTGTTCGGAAAACACCGCAGTACTCAGATGTTCCTAGGAAATGAAAGACATACCACTGTTATCTTTTTGGGGCAGCACAGTAGCGCTGCCACCTCGCAGTTGGGAGACCCGGGTTCGCTTCCCATGTCCTCCCTGCATGGAGTTTGCATGTTCTCACCATGTCTGCATGGGTTACCTCCCACTTTCCAAAGACATGCAGGTTAGGTGCATTGGCAATCCTGAATTGTCCCTGGTGTGTGTGTGTGTGTGTGCCCTGCCTTTGTTTGTTTTGTTTGTTTTCTGCCTTGCGCCCTGTGTTGGCTCCAGCAGACCTCCGTGACCCTGTAGTTAGGATATAGCGAGTTGGATAATGGATGGATGGATGTTATCTTTTTTGTTGAACGTAGAGTCAATTATTATGCAGGTTGAGAGGGGTTCCCAAACTTTTTCAGATGATTGTAGATTCTCATTTTAGTGTTAATCGATTTGTCTCACCTTCCAAATTTTTATTTTGCTTATGGCCTTTATTTATTCATTTACAAGCTGTGTGAGCCCGTGTTGTAATAAGCCCGGGCTCATAGAAACTATTGAAATCTTCAGAAATAAAATGAAATGCAGAGTCAGCGGTTTTATTTTGCGGACGTGCTTGCCTCCCTTGTGTATCAGCGACTAGTTTGTCTTTCCTCGGCGGTTTCACTTTGGCAACGGAGTCGCTTTCTTTCAGCTTCATGCTGTAGCCTCATACTTCTTTCTTCTTCTGACTCATTAACTTGGTGCCACCTTGCCAGCTCTTTGAGCTTCATGCTGTAGCCTCGCACTTCTGGGCCGGACAGACAGACACACACTTCCATGCGTAGACTTTTATATGTAAGATTTGCTTATGTGATGTCAATATTGATTGCGTGATCTTGGCAGCCTTCACATTCTCTACTATCCCTCCATGGACGAAAAAGAAACACTTACTCTTTAGTGTTGGTTAACTTTTTATTTACGTAGGCCCTAGCATTATGTTTTAGATTTGTGATTTTGATCTTGTAATGTTAGCAAGGAGATGGAGTATGAGTGCAACCCAGGAGAAAAGTCAAAAGCCAAAAAAAGGTTAGTACTAGCAGATCAAAACCAAAGGATGCTTGGACTTGTGGTGTTTCTGCTTTATTAATGCAATGTTTAATTTAAAAATCATTTTTAATATAGTCCCATCTTATAGTACTTGCTAAATATACGACTTATATTTCTGTGCTCGGTAACTGTGGTTTGAACTGCTTGCTTGATGCTCTGTGAGGGTAAAGGGCAGTGAGGAATTCATGCAGGTTTATTCCTTACACTGCATAACTCAGAAATTTCAGATTCCTGCAACTTTGCATTGGAATATGTGGATTCAAATAAATGATGAAGAGATAATAATAGAAACATAAACGGAAACAATTTGACATATTTATGCAGACCATATTACTGACTAATAATTGTTCAATTATGTATAATTATACTTTTAAATGAGTTAAATTAAATAGGCAATATAAATCTTCAAACATCTTCAAACAACATATTTCTTTAAAAAATGACAGTAAATCATAACATGTTATACCAAACACTAAATATAGATTTAATTAACTTGTATTATAATGATAACAAACTAATCAAATAAACGTTCAGTATTGCAGATGTTTTCAACTCATTAACTAAACATGCATCTATACAAAAGATACAAAGAGCAAATTGAATTATATTGGATTAAATGAAATAATAGCAAGTCTTTCAAGCCTGCTTGATTTATAATAATTAGAAAAATGAATTATAGTGCAATATATGACCCCTCAAAAAGTATTCAGACTCCTTCACTTTTTTCATATTTTGTTATGTTGGAATCTTATGATAAAATCTTTTAATTTCTTTTTTTCTCCCCCACATTAAGCAACACACAATATCCCAGAATGACAAAGAAAAAACAGGATTTTAGACATTTTTGAAAAATTATTAAAAATAAAATAATAATATCACAGGTATGCACACCCTTTACTCAGCACTTCATTGAAGCCCCAATGGCAGCCATTCCAGCCCGGAATCATCTTAGATATGCCATGATGGCAGAAAATCCTCAATTCCATTTGTGACTGCAGCCATTATTGCCCCAGTACCTTGAATCCAGCAGGGGACGCTAGCTCCCTGGTTGGAATAAGTTCTTTTTGTAATTGTGGCATGGTACATAACCCGAAACTATATAGATATAATATAAAAAAGGCGGTAAGAAATCACATAGGAGAAATAACTTTGCTTTCTTTAATGACGGTTTATGTGGCATAACAAATGAGGAAGCCATGACAAAACCCTTCAGGTAGAGTGTATACAGTCTTCCATTTTCGTCGCTGCGTTGGAAGGATTTTCCGGATCAGATGACGTTATCTCCCACCCGTCTGTCGGCTTCAAAGGTGTGCCAGGCAATGTTCCAAGGTTTTATACTCTTTCTCCATGTCCAGGCCCACACTTAGGTAAATCATGCCATTCCAAACAAGGAAAAGAAGATCCACTGTCATGCTGACTCTGACACACAGATATTGTACAATGCCCATTTCGCAGTTGTCCCTTTCTTGTCTTCTAATGCTTGTTTAGCAGTTCTAAATGATGAGCCACTGTGTGCTAAATCTGGCCTTGTGTTAGCTATACATGTGAGTGGATTTATAAAATATTTTTTGTACAGAGCACAGTAACATATTAAACTTATATACTTATTACATACCCTCACCACACATTAGCTGTTAAGTGGTGATGGGTTGAGAGAGATACTGTAGTTAGCCAATTAGAGATGGGGAATGATTACGGGGCCACACTGAGGATGCTTCACATTGGTGTGGTGTGAAGTGGTTGTGCTTTCCCTTTGTCTGCTTTATGTAAAGCACTTTGAGTAAGATAGAAAAAAAACTATATAAATTTAATTAATTAAAGATGAACAGATTGCTTTGCAAGGTAGTTTGAAGGAATATGCCAAATTTCCCCCGGGGACAAATAATGTCCCTGAAGGGAACAATCTAAAATGGGACTGAATAAAGAATGACCCACTCTTTCATAGATCTCTTCAATGAAATTCATTGTGTTAAACCGAACTGATTTTTTTTTTGTTTTCTCAAACAGAATTGCTGCTTTGGCAAGACTTCAGCTGCAAACCCCTTCCTGGTGGACATCATTTCCTACTATGTGCGAATGGGTCAGCAGCCCGTCTACTTCTGTATTTACTCAGTTAAGGTTGGTATGGCTTACATCTCATCTCTGCAGACTGCTAAATGAGCTGCCTTCCTGTACATTTGAGAATCATGTTCAAAGTTTATATAATTAAATGTCCAAGCTGCCACCCCACCAGGTCTTTAGATATACTTTTGCTATCACAGCACCTCAGTATCCAGCTTTAGGTAAAGTTTTTTTCCTTTCCCGAGAGGCACAATCACAACTGATGTTGTATTCCGTTAAATTCATCTACAGTGGATTCAGAAAGTCTTCAGACCCCTTCACTTTCTGCGTATTTTATTATACGCTTGCAATTTCTACCCATCAATCTCTACTTAATAAAACAAAATGACAAAGTGAAAATACGTTTTCAAAAAGGTTTACAAATTTTATTAAAATTCAGAATCTGGAGTCTCTCATTCATAACAATATTTAGACCCCTAATTCAGTACATTGTAGAAGCCCCTTCAGCAGCAATTACACCTTTGAGTCTTCTTGGTAATTTTCTACAAGCTCTGCCCACGTGGATTTGGACAGTTTATCCTATTCTTCCTGGTAGATCCTCTCAAACTCCATTAGATTAAATGGGAGGTGTCTGTAAGCTGACATATTCAGGTCTCTTCAGAGATGTTCTGTGAAGTTTAAGTCTGGGCTTTGGCTGGGCCACTCAAAGACTTGTGCAGAACCAGCTCCATTGTTGTCTTGGCCCTTATGCTTTGGGTCATTGTTAAGCTAAATGGCAAACCATTGTCCCAATCTGAGGTTGCATGCACTCTGGAGCAGGTTTTCTCCAAGGATCTCCGTGTGTTTGTCTGCGTTCATCCTTCCCTCAATTCTGAGCAGTCTCCCTGGCTCTGCTGCCAAGAAGCACCCCCATAGCACGAGGCTACCATCACCATACTCCACTGTAGTGATATGGCATCATGCGGAGATGGGCATTGTCTGGTCTTCTTTAGATATAGTGCTTGGAGTACAGTTTTTATCTGATCAGGCCAGAGAATCTTTTCCCTCATGCTGTCAGAGTCCTTTAAATAAACCATAGGCGGTCTGTCATGCCACTCTACCATAAAGGCCTCATTGATGGAGTGCTGCTTAGATGGCCATCCTTTCAATAGGTTCTCCCATCTCAGCAGAGGGCTTCTGAAGCTTTGTTAGAATGATCATTGAGCTCCTGGCCATTTCTTTGACCTTGGCCTTTCTTGCCCAGTTACTGAGTTTGGCTGGGTAGCCAACTTTAGGATGAGTCCTGGGGGTTCCAAACTTATTCCATTTCAAAATTGTTGAGGCCACTGTGCTCCTGGGAACAGCCAACGCTGATGATTTTACCCCCTTATCCTGATAGATGCCTCACCACATTTAGACTGTGGAGGTCTACATAGAGTTCCTTGGACTTCAACGCTTGGTTTTTGTCCTGACCCACAGTGTGAAATGTGGACCTTATATACACAGGTGTGTGCCTTTCTAAATGATGTCCAATCATTTCAATTTGCCAGAGGTGGAGTCCAATCAAGTTCTAGAAACCCACAATTTGGAGAAAAGCCTAAATACTTATACAAATTAGAGACTTTGGTGTTTCATTTTTTAATAAACTGGTAAACCTTTCTAAAATTGTTTTCACTCTGTTATTATAGGTTATTAACCAGAAGAAAATGGCATACTCGTTTTGCCCGTTGACATTCCTTAGAGTAAAATCGATATGAAATATGATTTCATGATTAATGTTATATTTCATCATAAGTTACAGAATGTATTTTTTCATCTTCTTTCAGATATCCTTTTCCTGCTTGACAAAAGAAGCTGTAGAAGATGTCTTTCTGACACAGGCAGAGATCTGCATTCCAGAATCGCCAAGTGCTGGAGGTAAGGTGGAAGTTAAATGAATATTACATCACACCACATCTGTCCACCATAGTTAATCAGTCACTTCATTTTGTCAAGTTTTGCCAGGTAGGTGCTGGTACCACACAAAACAGGGGATCACTACGCTACATGGGTATGGATGTACAAGGACATTGTAAAATTAATATTTTAACTTCCAACAGGAGTTAGGTGTGTTACATGGATGTCATAACAGGACATGCTAAGACTTAACAGTGGATTCAGAACATATTTAGACCCCTTCCGTTTTTTTTCACATTTTGTTATGTTGTAGTCTTGTGTTAAATAATTTAAATTAATCTCTCCCTTCATCAGCAACGCTCAATACCCCAGACTGACAAAGCAAAAACAGGATTTTAGGAAGTTTTGCAAATTTATTTAAAAACAGAAATATCACATTGACACAAGTATTCAGATCTTTTACTGTGAAAATTAAAACTGGGAGCAGATGCATCCCATTCTATTGATCCTCATTGAGATGTTTGGAGTCCACCCGTGGTCAATTCAATTGGTTGCACATAATTAGGAAAGGCATACACCAGTCTATAAAAAGACTTACAGTTGAGCAAAAACCCATGTTACAAGGTTGAAAGAATTGCCTGCAGAGCTTAAAGACAGGATTGTGTTGAGGCACAGATCTGGGGAAGGCTACAAAAAATTCCTGCAGCAGTGAAGGCTCCCTAGAGCGCAGTGGCCACCATAGTTCTTTAATGGAGAAGTCTGGAACAACATCCACTCTTCCTAGAGTTGGTCACTCAGCCAAACTGAGAAATCATGAGAGTTGGGCCATGGTAAGACAGGTGACAAAGAAACTGTAGAGGACCTATCTGGAGATGGGAGAAACCTCCAGAAGGAAAACCATCACTGAAATGATCCACCAATCCCAGGCTTTATGACAGAGTGGCCAGACAGAAGTCTCTCCTCAGTAAAAGACACATGGAAGCCTGCTTAGAATTTGCAAAAAAAATGCCTAAAGGACTCTTGGACTGTGAGAACTAAGATTATCTGGTCTAATAAAATGAATATTAGTGTAGCCGCCGATGTAAGGCAAGGTCAAGCACGGGTAAAACACGTTCCGAAAGAAATCTCTCAGTCCAAAAGTTTGTTTTAAAAATATTTAGTGAAAGTTAAAAGCAAATAATCCACACGAGAATAAAAGGAAAAATAGTTACACATGTAGAATAAAAGGCAAAAAAAAATAAAAAATGCATCTTCTATAAACTTAGCTTTTCTTGAGAAACTTTAGTTATTTCTATACTTAAAAGTTCTTTACTTCTTCTTTCTATACTTAAAGGTTCTTCATTTCTTCATCTGTATGCCTTAAGCATACGGTTCAACACTTAAATAAGTGCTGTTTTATGAGTTACTTCACACTCAAAAGGCCCGTAGGCCGGTTAGCACGTAGACATGTGCCCAGGCACGGTTTAAAACCTTATGCCTTCCATACCTTACTCAAGGCAAGGCTGTCACTAACTGGAGAGCATTATTCACTCAAAGCTGTTAGAAATGGCAAGAATATACCAATACAATTGTATTTATGGGGGTTATAGGAACCTCCCATAGATCATGCATTGTTATCTAGTAAAATATTCATGAATCGTATAGAGCTAGGAAAATGGCTCTTACAATTATTCTGCCCATCCCCTATACCATACTATTAGAGTAATGAAGCATGGTGGTGGCAGCATCATGCTGTAGAGTTGAGGAGTGGGAGAATAGTCAAGTTTGTGGAAAGCTGAGCAGAGCATTGCACAGAGATATCCTTAATTAAAACCTGCTTCAGAGCGTTCAGAACCTCATATGGGGCCAAAGGTTCATCTTCCAATAGGACAGTGACACTAAGCACAAAACAGCATAAGAGTTGTGAATGGAAAACTCTTTAAATGCACTTGAATGGCCCAGTCAGAGCACAAACTTGAACTCAATTGAGCATCTCTGGAGAGACCTGAGAACAGCTGTCCACCAACAGTCTCCATCCAATAAGACAGAGCCTGAGAGAGCCTACAGAGAAGAAAGGCAAAAAACCCCAAATCCAGGTCGGCAAAGCTTCTTGTGTCAGAGACAAGAAGACTCCAGGCTGGAACTGCTGCCAAAGAGATGTCAACTAAGTACTGTGTAAGGGTCTGCATACTTGTGCCAGTGTGATATTTCAGGTTTTTTATTTTTAAAAAATTTGCAAAAATTTCTAAAATTCTTTTTTTGCTTCATCATTCTAGGATATCAAGGGTTTCCTGATGAGAAACAAAATAATTTAAATGATTTTAACACACATAATAACATGTGAAAAATGTGAAGATTCTCCTGACAGCGAATTAACAGGTAAACTTTGTGTGGAGAACCAGGGGATCAGAATCAGAATCAGAAAAACGTTATTAATCCCGAAGGAAATTACTTATGTTACAACTAAATAACAGACAAGGGACATGTTACACTAAGAGCAAGTATAAAGTAATCATGTAAATATAAATAAGGTATAATAAATGTAAGTATCAAACTAAAGTACAGAGTGTTGCATCGTAAGTTAATATTGCACATTCTCATGTGAAGAGCAGACAATTTATTGCACAAGAACAGATAGTATGTTGCACATTTCAAGTAATTGATACAATGTAACCTGGATATCTAATAAAGAAAAAGGGTAGTAACTTAAAGTGTGGGTGAGTGACCGGAAAAGGAGTTATAGAGTCTGATGGCTGTGGGGAGGAACGATTTCTTGTGACGTTCAGTGGAGCACGTGATGCTAGTCAGTCTACTGCTAAAAACGCTCCTCTGTCCAACCATGAAGATGCGTGTAGGACAACAAAAAGGAGACAAGCTGGGAATTCATGATTTGAAACAGAAGCCAAGATGTGAAACAAAAACAGAGGTCTAAAGAACAAGCAAAAGTTCAAAACTGAATGAAACACACAAGAATATTTACAGCACGGCTTTCTGATAGAGTTTTGGTATCTGCAGATCAGATAAGGAAATAAACCCCTAGTCGTCCTTTTATCCCGTTGTGTTGATTACAATCAGGTCACAAACTCTGAGACCACAACCATAGAATAATAGGGTTGACTGATGACCTAAAATGTCATCTTAGGGTCGAGATATACTTGACACTATGCAACGTGTATGGTTGTGGGTGCTGCCACTATGCAAGCAGCATACTGACTATACTTGTGCACATAATTTATGTAAATTTGGAGGATTCCACCAGGTGGCAGGGCGAGATGCGGTTTTATGAAGGTGCACAAAAAAGATGGCAACAGTTACACAGAAGATGGTATGCAAGACCTTTAAATGTTTTGAATCATTACAATATCCATCCATCCATTATCCAGCCGGCTATATCCTAACTACAGGGTCACGGGGGTCTGCTGGAGCCAATCCCAGCCAGCACAGGGCGCAAGGCAGGAAACAAACCCCTGGGCAGGGCACCAGCCCACCACAGGGGATTCACACACACACACACACACACACACACACAGGGACAATTTAGAATCGCCAATGCACCTAACATTCATGTCTTTGGACTGTGGGAGGAAACCCTCGCAGACACAGGGAGAACATGCAGACTCCACGCAGGGAGGACCCGGGAAGCAAACCTGGATCTCCTAACTGCTGGGCAGCAGCGCTACCCACTGTGCCACCGTGCCGCCCACAATGGGGAATATGCGACACATATATTGCATATGTGAGAAATGGATGAAGAAAAGCACCATGAATACTTTTGTATGTCAGCATTTAAGTTTCATGATTTGCTTCACTGCATTGAACCATTCATCAAACATCGAAGCAAGCACCCTGATCCTGTTGGAGCAGAAATGCGATTTGCCATTACACTGCATTATCTTGCAATGGTTAAATCCTCACTTTTCTCTGACATTTTCTACTTTGCATGGATGTATATGTCTCGAATTTGCTTCCATTTTGTCTTGCACGTTTCCACCTCCACTTTTAAAGAGCTGGTGATTTGATGCCAGTTGTTCTGCCCTGCATGTTTGACACGATGCTGACATCACATGCCAAAACCTGAACACACAACACTACCCAAATTTTTGCTGGTACTGCAACTCGTTCACATGTTGTTGTGTTAATTTCTGACAATGCACTTTTGGACGCATCAAAAGAGGGCTGGTAATGTGTGGCAGCCATGATGTGTGCTGAGCGTCAAGTATATCCCGGCCCTAAGATATTGCAAAAACAAAACAAACTGACTGAAACAGAATCCTCAATGACTCTCAATTCATGTACAAAGCATACTATAGAATCAGCAACAAAACCAAACCATGATAAAGCAGTCTGAATGTTCTTTATCCATAGTGAAATCACTATTTCTTTAAATAGTTTCTCAATATAGAGAATGCCTAACTATCCAAGCATTAGAAAACCAAAAGTGTGATTTCATCAGATTATAGCAGTTTTTTTTATGTATCTAGTCCAGCCTTTGGTGAGGGGCATGACTGGAAGATCCAGAGCTTCCAACAACAACAACAACTACTCCTTAGTATAAATACGGAAGGAGGCTGAAATGGCACCAGAGGAATACAACACAATTATTCCATGAGAAATTGAATGATTTAATTCTGCCTGAGACTGAATTGGGCTGTGGAGATTCTGGAAATTCTGGAGGGCTATAGTGCAGGTCAAATTCTGTTTGAACAAAGTACTTGGGACTGAGAAAATAATTTCTTATAACGACGATTTCATTATAATGGAATTAGAACATAGCGAGGTATTTCGGCATACAGTGAACCAAGTGACCAAGATAGAACTTTTTTGCCTTAATTCTAAGCGGTATGTGTGGAGACAACCAGGCACTGCTCATCACTTGTCCAATACAGTCCCCACAGTGAAGCATGGCGGTGGCAGCATCATGCTGTGGAGGTGTTTTTCAGCTGCAGGGACAGAACGACTGGTTGCAATCGAGGGAAAGATGAATGCGGCCAAGCACAGGGATATCCTGGACAAAAACCTTCTCCAGAGTGCTAAGGACCTCAGACTGGGCCGAAGGTTTACCTTCCAACAAGACAATGACCCTAAGCACACAGCTAAAATAACGAAGGAGTGGCTTCACAACAACTCTGTGACTGTTCTTGAATGGCCCAGCCAGAGCCCTGACTTAAACCCAATTAAGCATCTCTGGAGAGACCTAAAAATGGCTGTCCACCAACGTTTACCATCCAACCTGACAGAACTGTAGAGGATCTGCAAGGAGGAATGGCAGAGGATCCCCAAATCCAGTGTGAAAAACTTGTTGCATCTTTCCCAAGAAGACTCATGGCTGTATTAGCTTAAAAGGGTGCTTCTACTAAATACTGAGCAAAGGGTCTGAATACTTAGGACCATGTGATATTTCAGTTTTTCTTTTTTAATAAATCTGCAACAATTTCAAAAATTCTTTTTTTTGTCTGTCAATATGGGGTGCTGTGTGTACATTAATGAGGGAAAAAATTAATTTAAATGATTTTAGCAAAATGGCTGCAATATAACAAAGAGTGAAAAATTGAAGGGGGTCTGAATACTTTCCATACCCACTGTATGTAGTTGGCAAAGCTAACTGCAGAATGCCAACCTCAATGTCAACTTCTATTTTCTTATTGCTAGCATCAATCAATGGCAGAGGGAAGTTCCAGTTTTTTTCTCTGTTACAACTTCTTTTGGTGTCCATAGCGCACAGTCAGTATTACTAGACTTCAAGGTCCATGTGGTCCCCTACAGTGTCCGGAGCACACGCCTCTTAAGTTACATAAATGGTGCCCCTCAGTGTCCATAACACACACCCCTTAACTTTTATAAACACCACCCCTCAGGTGTTGTCACCTAATAGATTGACTGGCTGTCTGTAGCTGCCATCTGTTCTTTGGTGAGCGACCCTTTTTTTTTTTTTTTTTTTTAAAGCCACTAATAGTTTTACATAAAAAGATCAAATATTTGAGGAAATGAAGGTCGCATTCATAAATAATAATCGCTAGATGCATAAATTTGCAAGCACAAAATTCAAAGTTGCATTTAAATGCAACAATTATTTTTTAAAAGATTATGGTGTGCAGGCATTCACAGGGCAAAATCTCCGCAAATTCATGAAACCCGTGGAAAACTGGTTGAGTAGCATAAACACGGGAGAGGCTTAACAGTCAGCACTTTTGCTGAAGGGCGAGGCAAAAATCAATCGGCAATTTGATCAAAGTGTTCAGCAAAGTCAAACCATACCTCGAGAAAACCCAGAAATGAGCGACAGAGTCCAGCTGTGGTGAACTTCCAGAGCTCCGCAAATATGGCTGAAGTCAAATTTAATTGACAGTTATCTCACCCCTAGATATGCCAAGAATGCCTCTGGTCAGCTGTAACATTTCTTAAGCACCACTCAGTTGCAAGAGTATGACGACCATGGTGTAAACCAAGTGACATAAATACAGTGGAACCTTGGGTCACGAACATCTCGGACTACGTACAAATCGGGTTACGGCCAAAAAGTTTGCCAGACTTTTGCATCTGTTCATGACCACACACTCAGGTGATGAACAAGCCAGTTTCCCTTTTGGTTCTCTGGTGCTGATGATTTTTGCACGTGTTCAGTCTCTCCCTGTGCATTCGCTGTGCAGTGAGTGAGGGAGAGAGCGAGCGAGAGAGCGAGCGAGCGAGCGAGAGAGAGAGCGCGAGAAGGCAGTTAAAGAATGCACCAGGCTTGTTTTTAAGGAGACTGCAAGGTTAGTTTTCTCTGTTGTTCAAGGTTTTCTCAGTGTTATTCAATGTTTTTACATTTAGTTTACTATTACACTGTGCATTCTATGGTATAATTAACTATTGTTGTGCTTAAAAATCTTTAAAAAAATATATATTTACATACAGCTCATACAGTCCGGAACAGATTAATTGTATTTACATACAATCCTATGGGGGAAATTACTTCGGGTCACAACCAAATTGGGTTGCGACCAGAGTTTTGGAACGAATTACGGTGATGACCTGAGGTTCCACTGTATGTACTCTAATTGGCTGTTCAGCTGAGCTCCTGAACTGCAATTTTTGGGAGAAGCACAGAAGAAGTACATGTTCTGCTGCTTTTCTTATGAAAAATGATTTTGTTGTGATGAATTTTGCAGATAAAATGGACTTCACTGTAATGAGTTGTGGTTGAGTGAAGAACGACATGCTGAAGAGAATAAATATTGGGGCATCAACCTGGTAGTCCCCATTTAATTCTCAATGTTCTTTGGGTATAGGCTAAAAATTAACAGGCGCCCTGTGGTGCAAATTAAGTCAAAACCAAAATT
>JANRMT010062846.1:19909215-19942601 GCA_026402145.1 Polypterus bichir lapradei | reverse complement strand
GGGTACTCCGATTATAGAATGATGCCTCCTTCTATGCGATGAAGTAATTAATTTAGACCATTTTGCACAGATCTGTCTTCACGTTGTCATTGAAGAATCTTTTTCTGTTGATCAATGTCAAGAAAGCCAAATTAAATCCACTGAGATTCAGTGTTGTATAACAATAAAACAAGATAACTTTCAAGGAGGTGAGCACTTTTTAAAGGCACTGTATATCTTAGCCACTACTACTAGGTTGCTATGTAGCTATCTATGCCAATATTACCAAGTAACATCTCCCAAAAATCAAAAACTTGGTCCTGTACCATGATTGGTATTCTGTCTGGAAATCATTTCACTAAATTCTAGATTGTCTGGTCCATCCAATAGGTAAAAGCTATTCGTGGTTTTAGAGTGCAAACATAGGAGCTCTGACCTGCAGGGAACTCCGATTATAGAATGACGCCACCTTCCGGTAGCTTTGGAACTTATAGGCAATGGACCAGAAGGGGCGGAGTCAGCTGCCCTTACTGGGTGTCTTCTTAGCACTGTGGAGGGGAGAGAAAAGGCCATGATTAGTACCAATGCCCCCTCTCATCCCAGGGTGGTATTACATGCCTTAGATGAGCCCAAAGGGTGTTTCTCTGACGCATATGCATGAGTTGTTTTTTTAACGTTAACTCGTAAGGAAATTGGCCAGGAGCAAAAAAAATGAGCATTTTAGAAGTTTGTTCTAATGGAATTTGACCTGTAAATAGCGTACATTCATGTCAGACAAACCATCTATTGACCACTCAAGTCCTGTGTCATTCTGAAAGGTTCCACTGCCTGTTTCACCTCAGGATGAACGCAGCCATTCGGATACTTTCTGTATTGTGTCTTTAGTTTGTGTCTACTGGCATGGGTTATGTAGATAATAAAATGAAAGCCTACTCATCTCAGAGGTAGGAGCTCAGTGAATGCTGATATGAGAAGCCTCTGGACCAAAGGTAGACATTACATCCTCTGGTAATGAAGCTGTAGAACTTGATTCTCTTGTTTGCTTTGCACTGTAGAGTCCGGGGTTCAGCCCTCACTTTACACCTTACTACATGCAACCTTACAAATCACAATGTGTGTTTTATTTTATTTTTTTTAGAAAACACTTTGACACGGAAAAGAAATGTGACCGAGAGTTTTGGTGCTGTCCTGTCTGTCACTTACAAGAAGGTAGATTCCGTCCACAGAACGTCTGGGGTTTTATTTTGGGGGTTCAGTAAATATAAAGGTGGTTTGCTTTGTGTTGTCTGTCCTTGCTTTTCTGCTACAGCATTTTATCAATTGAGTGCTTGCTGTGCTCTTGCGAGTTTCTCTGAGATTCTAAGATGCATGTGACATCAATAATTATCTCGTGCAACACATCTTGTGGTTTTGTCAGGTCTGCAGACGTTTCTTTTAATTTTTTTTTTCTTTTATTTAGCAGATGAAACATTTTATTTTGGGGTTATTTCAGGAAACTGCACTCGTTTTGGTTTCACTGTAGTTGGGTAACATAACTGGAGGGTCTGAGAAATGTCTCCAGTTATTTTTCTTTTTTAAACTGAATAATAGGGAGTTATGGTCAAGAGATTTTCCGTTTCATACCTGGTTATATGTTGCCATATCCTTAGTTTTCCTCTTACCAGGAAAATATCCTAAAGAAATAAATAATTATATAATAATAATATGGGGCGGCACGGTGGCGCAGTGGTAGCGCTGCTGCCTCGCAGTTAGGAGACCTGGGTTCGCTTCCCGGGTCCTCCCTGCGTGGAGTTTGCATGTTCTCCCCGTGTCTGCGTGGGTTTCCTCCAGGTGCTCCGGTTTCCTCCCACAGTCCAAAGACATGCAGGTTAGGTGGATTGGCAATTCTAAATTGGCTGTAGTGTGTGCTTGGTGTGTGGGTGTGGGTGTGTTTGTGTGTGTCCTGCGGTGGGTTGGCACCCTGCCCAGGATTGGTTCCTGCCTTGTGCCCTGTGATGGCTGGGATTGGCTCCAGCAGACCCCCGTGACCCTGTTCAGATTCAGCGGGTTGGATAATGGATGGATGGATGGATAATAATAATATAGCAAGACAAAAAACATGAAAACTGAATATTGAGCTGTTAAATACAATACAATTTATTTTTGTATAGCCCACAATTACACAAGAAGTGCCGCAATGGGCTTTAACAGGCCCTGCCTCTTGACAGCCCCCAGCTTTGACTCTCTAAGAAGAAAAAAACTCACTCCCAAAAAACCCTTGTAGGGAAAAAAATGGAAGAAACCTCGGGAAAGGCAGTTCAAAGAGAGACGCCTTTCCAGGTAGGTTGGGCGTGCATTGGGTGTCAAAAAGAAGAGGGTCAATACAATACAATACACAGAACAAAACAAATCCTCAATACAGTATAAAAATAATTTTACAAGTACGGAGTAGAATTTAACAGTAGATGACATCACATAATATAATTTGGAGACCTCAGCCATCAAGCTGCCTCCCCCATTTGGCCATTCCACAGCTGAAATAGCACTAATCCGATGAAAGGACCCCTCTTTCCCATGATTCCTGCGATCCTCTATCAGAGATGACTTTACCTTAGGCAGGCAAAACAACTTGGCAGGTGGGCCGTGGCACCAAGTGAGAAAGCAAAGCAAAGGTTACAACAGATTTAATTAAGGAGCAAATTTTCTAATGCAACAAAAGAAATCCTTGATGAACAGGCCCTATTCAAAGGGACCATGCACATCTCTGTCTTCTCCCTTTTGATCTGATATTGAAAAAATGAGACACTTAGTTTTTATGCAGTAGCAGGAAGTGAAATCAAAACATGACTGGGATTCTGAGTTCAAAACATAGCAAAAAGGGTGTGAGGCCTTCAAAATGAGCCACAAAGCAGGGCAGGACTACTAAATGACACCCACAATTCTGTGATGATAAATAGCTTTACCTGACCACTATTCCTAAATAAGAGTGTTTTGTCTGATCGCTCACATCTTACAAAAATGGCATTCATTTTACAAATTACAAAGGCGGAGAGGTGGCTCTGAGGCTAGGGATCTGCACTGGCAATCGGAAGGTTGCCGGTTCGAATCCCGTAAATGCCAATAGGGACTCTGCTCTGTTGAGCCTTTGAGCAAGGCCCTAAACCTGCAATTGCTGAGCTTTTTGAGTTGTGAGAAAAGCGCTATATAAATGCAAAGAATTATTATTATTATTTTATTATTAAATTCTATGGGGGTATTTACATTTTTGAGCAGAAACTTTATTAACAAAAACAAAGAAATGCAACAAAATGCTCAAAACAGAAAAGAAGAATTGGATGCATAGCCCTCTCCAGGAGGTGCCCTATTGGACCACTTTTAGCTACGGGCTCATTCTACTTCAGTGTGCTGAGAAGACCCTCTGGAGGTCTTTACTGCCTAATGCTATCAGGAAATTCAAGGCTTCCACCCGATGTACTTGTTACGTTTATTTTTATTTATTGCTTGCTTGATTGGCTGTGTTATTTGTCCTGTGAGTCTGTATATTTGTTTTTTACGTTTCTGCTGCTATATGGATTTGAATTTCCCCATGGGATTAATAAAGTTTATCTAATCTAATCTAAGGATTGGCCTAAAAGGAAATTCAACGCCAAACCAGTCCAAAAATCACAGTCTAATAACAGAAGAAAAAAAAAATCACAAAATAACAATACTCACTGTAAACTCTGACACAAAGTCAATGTACCACTGCCAAATCTCTCTTTCTGAGTGCAACGTACAGCCAGAGGGCAACAAGGAATGCAACACATTTAAAGTAACAGTTTAAATGCACATATAAAGTAAATAATAAGAAACTAACATTAAAAACATGAGAATGAATAACTGAACATTAACAAAAACAACAAAAAACAGAAGATAGACACAGACAGCGCTACAAAAAAAAAAAAATGGCTGCCATTAACCCGTGTTTTGAATTTTCTGGAGTCTTTCATTCATTTATTTATTTAATTCAGTATCTGTTTTCTTTCTTTTTTTTTGCCTGTCATTTACAGTCAATCTTACATGACCAATGTCATACTGTTTGCCATCATTATGCCCATTACTTGTCACATAACACATACAGATGTCAAAATTTGAAGAAACTGTCACAGAACACAGAATAACTGATCCCATAAATGTTGACCCCCTTTACTATGACACGCATGAATCCTCTCTGGTTTTAGAAGTCCCAGAATTAGTTCAATGGAGGTCAACCTGTCTGAGTTTCCCATTGCTTACAGTATGATTGCGCCTGAATATGGAAGGACTAGCTTGTGGCGGGTCAGTACAGTGGTCTAAAATATAACAGAGACAAAAGAACAATTCAAGAAACCCCAAAAAATGGTGGTTGAAAAGCACAAGTCAGGGGATGGAGACAAGAAAATATTCAAGTCACTGCATATAAGTAAGTGAGCCGGACCTCCACAAAACCTGAGTGATCAAGCAAAAAGAAGACAAGTGAAGGATACTATTTAGAGGCCCATGAGATTGGAGCGACTGTGCAGACAACAACTGCTTCCAGTTGTATGGGAGAAAGAGAGGGCCACTGGGAAACTGAAGTCAGATGGAAGAAGTTTCTATGGTCTAATAAGACCAACGTTGAAATTTTCGGCCATCAGACTGAATGCCATGTTTGAACATTGCACATGATCAAAAACACACCATCCCCACCACGAAGCATGGAGGAGGCTGGATCAGGCTGTGGAGATGTGCTTCTCTGTGGCAGGACCAGGAAGACTTGTGAGTGGAAAATTGAATGTAGCAAAATCCGGAGGGGGCGGCACGGTGGCACAGTGGTAGCGCTGCTGCCTCGCAGTTAGGAGACCCGGGTTCACTTACCGGGTCCTCCCTGCGTGGAGCTTGCATGTTCTCCCCGTGTCTGCGTGGGTTTCCTCCCACACTCCAAAGACATACAAGTTAGGTGGATTGGCAATTCTAAATTGGCCCTAGTGTGTGCTTGGTGTGTGAGTGTGTTTGTGTGTGTCCTGCAGTGGGTTGGCACCCTGCCCGGGATTGGTTCCTGCCTTGTGCCCTGTGTTGGCTGGGATTGGCTCCAGCAGACCCCCATGACCCTGTGTTTGGATTTAGCGGGTTGGAAAATGGATGGAAAATCTGGAGGAAAGCTTGATGCAGTCTTCAAGAAACCTGCACCTTGAGAGAAGGCCTGTTTTCCAGCAGGACAACAACCTCAAGCATAAAGCCAAAATTACACAGGAATGGCTTCAGGACAACAATGTGAAAGTGTCCTGGAGTGGCACAGTCAGAGTCCAGATTTCAATCCAATTGAGAATTGTTTTGCGGCTGGACTTGACAAAGGCTGATCACCCACAATCCCCAAGACACTTGACGGTGTTGTGCAGTGTGCACGCAGACTCGAGGCTATCACGCCTGTCAAAGTAGCATCTACTAAATACTGACTTTAAGCAGGTCAACACTTGTGTGATGAAGTAATTAATTTAGACCATTTTGCACAGATCTGTCTTCACGTTGTCATTGAAGAATCTTTTTCTGTTGATCAATGTCAAGAAAGCCAAATTAAATCCACTGAGATTCAGTGTTGTATAACAATAAAACGAGATAACTTTCAAGGGGGTGAACACTTTTTAAAGGCACTGTATATCTTAGCCACTACTACTAGGTTGCTATGTAGCTACAGTATCTATGCCAATATAGCCAAGTAACATCTCCCAAAAAATCGAAAACTTGGTCCTGTACCATGATTGGCATTCTGTCTGGAAATCATTTCACTAAATTCTAGATTGCCTGGACCATCTCATCAATTTAGATAATCCTCAAAATGATCCTACATTTTTAAGCCCACACCTGCCATTACCCATTTGAGTTGCTCCACCATATTAATATTAAGAGATATTGTTACATTTTCTGTAGTCCTAGGGTGTTGTACCATGTTAGCCATTATGAATGTAGTGAGAAGTCAAGCAAAATGATGCCTTGTATTGGCTAACTAAAAAGATTACGATTTGCAAGCTTTTGAGGCAACTCAGGCCCCTTCTTCAGGCGAGATGTAATGACTTGACTTCTCATTACATTTTCTTACAAGTTCGATGATCTAATATGAGGTGCTCTAAAACACAAAGCTGCCCTTTGTCAACCACACCTTCATCCTAATTTTCTTGTTCTGCTTTGTGTTACCCAGGCATCCCTAAGCAACAGGGAGTGTGAGAAATCGCTGACCTTGCGCACCAGTGGAGTCGTCATAAATGCTATTCCATCCTGCACCACAGAGGGTAAGAAAGTGGGGTTTTTGTGGCCATTTATAACATACAACTCCTGTCAGCTTTTTAAGCTTCATTCTGGGCTGGACTTTGCGGTAAGAAGAAGTTGCATTTTCCAGTTGAGAAGTAGCAGGGCAGACACACAGTGCTGTGCCTGTAATGACCCCTGTACATGTGGTTCTCGGCTGCCCCCTTGTGGCTGATGGGAATAGTGATAAAATAAAAAAGATTTTTTTTTTTTAATTTAATAGACAGGCTATGTCTGTTCAAAATATCTATATCGATGCCTGTGTTCATCTAGCTTTCATGTTTCAATGTACCTGCAAAGTCACAGCTCCTGCTCTCCTCAAATTGTCTATGGTCTTCAGAAACTTTGATGCCAAAATAATGTGCCAATGACTCAGCTACTCTCTTGTGGCATGACATAGCCTATCCACTTCATCCAATTAGATGTCTGCAGGTTCTGACTTCCTCTGCTGTCTTCTCTTTGTCACAGACTTTGACTGCTTGACCGTCTGCTTTTCTGATGGCCTGAAGGTTAAGTCAACTGAGGTGAGCAACATTATTTGTTCTTCTTTACCATGAGGGTTATTGGCAGGTAGGTTTTTCTCAAAGTAAAAGCAAACTATGAATTGCACATATCCATGCCATATTTATTGTCTCTTGTTGATAGGATTAGGCCATCCATATACAGTACTTGCTTATTTCCACCCTTTGCAGCCTCCAATGGCACACAGAACCAAAGCACCTCAGAATCTGAAGCTTAGGGATGTCATTACATTACTAAAGAAGGGCCTGATGAGGTTCCAAATGTGATCCAGGGCATCCCAAAGGAGCTCTAGTTGATTAAGCTCAAGAGTGTTGTGTCTGTTGGGTTTGAGCGTAAGCCAGAAGAATAGACAAAATACCAGGACATTAAAAAGAATGAGCATCAAAGCCAAAATGAGAGACAAAAAGAAATTGTTAACCAAAAATTTCATTAGCAAAAGAAGAAGACATTGCATTAACGTAGCAAGTTTCAAGGCTCCCAAAGTGTATACATAGAGTGAGGGGAGCCACTTCAACCACCATCAATGTACAGCATCCACCTGACGGCCATTTTTGTACCAATACACTCACCACATATTAGTTGTTTGATGGTGAAAGGGTCAGAGATATAGTTAACCGATTTGAGCTGGGGGTTGATTAGGGGGGCCACAATGACCAGCCCGTGATGGGCACTTTAGCCAGGACATCAGGAAACACCCTACTCTTTATGAAAGATGGCCAGGGATCTTTTAGACCACAGAGAGTCAGGACTTCGGTTTTACATCTCATCCGAAGGACACCACCATTTTTGCAGCACAGTGTCACCATCACTACACCGGGGCATTGGGATGAACTCACAGACCACAGAGTAAGCATCCTCTGCTGACCTTACCAACTCCTCTTCCAACAGCAACCCAAGCTTTCCAACCAAGTGTGACGGGGCCTGAACATGCTTAGCTTCAGGTGGATAATCTGTTCTGAAGTGCATGATTACAAGCGATTAGAAAAGGGCTTTGAAACTTGGACGAGGAAGTGAATTTTAACCCATCGTGTCATGACACAAGTTCAGAGTACACAACCATAAAAAAACAGGCACCTTTGCCCTAATGACAAGGGCACCGAAATAGTGGTGTGTTTAAAAATGAAAATGGCTGACAAAACAGTCCAAAATATCAAAACAAATGAGAATTGCCATAAATGGATGTCAGAATCAAATTTAGCTACTCCAAACCCCCCAAAATGACAGAATCAACATAGAAAAACATAATGCTCAAAAGGAAATCTATCCTAACAAAGAGATAAAGTGGACCAAGGCAGCACCTGTATACCAGCATTAGCTCATCAGGACAGATATGACCTCAACAGATTTTTGTGGCTTGGTAGGGTCCTGTGGTAAATTCAGACGTCTAAGACATGTGAGTGGAAGGCCTCAGATAAGTTCAGCAGCAGGCAGCCCATCCCTCAATGTCCTGTCACTGATGCAAACATTGTATCTACCGGCAGTTTGGCCATGAGTAGAGGTGACGGATCTGAACTAGCCTCTCAGATGGATCAGCACTGGTGTGGTAAAATGTTGCATGACCAGATACTGGACATTCATTTGTCGTGTTAGCGGGCGTTGATGTACCATCAGAGAGTTCTGGGTGACCCATGACAGCAGAGGACCCTTTCACCAATAACCATCAAAAGAAATGATCAATTAACTGTGAGTTGAAATGACCAAAGGGGAAACCTGATAAAATGATGGAATATCCACGGCAAAATCAAGAGTGAGAAATACAGCGCTGCTTTAATCTACGCACTGCATTGTTAAAAGTGTGATCAACTCTCAATTAAAGAGCTAAGTTACCCAGGGGTTTGTGGGGGTCTTAATCCCTCCTTGTCAGTTAGTCTGCTGAAGCTTTACTTGCAGTTGTGGCCCAGTAGGTTCTGTCAGTGCCGACTCATGATGGGACACGCGGTCTGACTTGATTTTGATATTTCGAAGCATTATGGAATGCATAGAAGACTAACCAAGTGTGGTCTTTGTCCTGTTCTGACCTCGGCTTTAAATAAAGGCCTTGCATTCAGCGCGTGTAGACTTGATCGTTTCATCATACCAGGGATGGGGATGGATTTGTGAAATGGCCCCTTGTTGTTATGGACAGCCACCCATAATGCTAACAAACCCGATTTTGTCCTCCTTCTAACCAATAACTGCAGGTGCAATCTGTAATCACAGAGGTGCTAACGATGAGGTGTACTCTCTCATTCACAGGACAGCAAGATCAGAGCCTCTAGTATTAAAATAAGAAGCCTTGAGCAAAAATCATTCAACGTCTGCTTTGACAAGGATCACAGGAGGGTCTACAAAGAAGTGTCAAGGTGAGCTCCATGACAACAACGTTCTCTAACCCAGCATACCCTACGGAATGATGAGATCTGCTTGAATTTCTTTGTTTTAGGTTGCTTAAAGTGAGGGGTTTTGTTATTCTGAAAACCTATACAATTGCAGACATCCATGATGCAGGAGTAGATGTACACCTCAAGATAATGTTTAGGGCCTGCAATAACGGAAACCTGGCTAAATCGGAGAGATGGAGAGGAGTGTAATATAGATGGTTATACATTATTTAGGAAAGACTGGCAAAACCTTAAGGTGTAGGAGTCACTACATATGCAAATGGATGTCTTCAATTGGACAATGAGCCACATCTTAAGTGTGGCTCTCAGGAACTGACCAGAACACATTAGGGATAAAGGTCTGATATTTCTTGTGTTTTACACCCCACAAAGCAGATGATATCATCAATTTGCAACTTTTTAATAATATCAAAAAAAAAAAATCAAGTTTAGAGGGAAGAAATTTATAGGAAAGGGGTATTTGCCAAAACCGACTATAACAACGGAGGAGCAGTTAAGAGTTAAGAGTTTCATGGACAAAAATCAGCATCAAAGAGAGAGGAAGCCTGTCTAGATTTAGTGTTTTGTCATAATGAGAAGATAATTCAGGAGGTAGATATGATTGAACCATTAAAATCCAGTGGTGGTGTGCGTCACAGAGTCTTGGAAAAGCACTTAAGTGAAATCGTAGTAAAGCACATTTGGAGCAGATGCTACAAAGTCTAAAAGAAACCAACTGGGGTAAGCTTTTAAGTGTGGACTTGGTCAAGGAACAGTAGAGCAGGTTTTAATGTGTTTTAGGCCTAATGCGGGACAACTTCGAAAAAGTGAGGAGATGTAAGAAATTAAAGGAAATTCTGCAGTGGATGAATAAGTATACTGCGACACTGCACATTTCTGAGGATTATTCTGGGAAATAAAAGATAATCATGAGATAGTTAACCAAGACTGAGACCAATCAAAGCAAGGGATCAAAACAGAGAGATCTAAAATTAATCAGGCAACCAGAAACAAAAGGACATGACATTTTTTAGAAGTCGGTGGTGAAATGAAGTCAATGGCTTACTTAAAATTGATGCTAACTGTACATCAAGAGAGATTTTGAATGTAGTGTATCCATTACGGGATAGATAACACATTATGTGTCACTTGCATAATATCTTCACATTCACGTGACAATCCTAAAGCGGAACACATAAAAACAAGGCATGAATGGAAATAAACTTTGTAAAACTAAGTCAAAAATACAAAGTAAACCTTACAAATCCTCATATTAAAAATAAAAATGAATGTATGAAAATGTATTAATATAACAAAGAGCTGAAAAATAAAACCAGCAAAGGGAAAAAATGTCTATGTTAGTTTTACAAGACAAATAACTCCAGTGCTAAATGCTGGGCTTATGAGGGCCAGGATTAAAAGGGATATTAGGAAAGTTAAAGGGTAGTTAGAGAGGAATATTGTCGAACAGGTGAAAAATAACCCCAAACAGATTCTTTCAGTAGTTTAATAGTAAATGAATATTCAAGGAGGAGGTGATGTGCATTGGAAACTGTGGGGAACAGCCCGGACACCGATGGTTCCACAGCCAACACACGTTTATTCATAATATTATACAAAAATGACGCACACACAACCCATTGCCCCAGCACCAATCACCCTTCAGTCCAGGCCTTTCCAATGCCTCTACTCTTCTTGACCGCCTCTTCTCTTCTCCTCTCCTCTCCTCTCCTCCAGGCTTCGTCCTCTTCCACCCAACTCCAGCTGCTGAATGGAGTGAGACGGCCCATTTTATCCTTACCCGGACGTGCTCCAGGTGCCCCCCAATGAGCTTCTGCCGGCACTCCCTGGTGTGGCAGAAGTACCGGCCGTGCACCCGGAAGAACTCTGAGTGTCCCTGGTCTTCGTCCCCCCAGCAATTCCTGGTGTGGCGAAAGTGCTGAGGACCAGGGCTCTCCAGGCATCTGGGCGCCCCCTGGCGGTGACCACAGGCCCCTATAGGGTTGAGCTTCAATGCTCCTTTCCCATGGTCCCCATAGCTACCAGGGCGGTCGCCCCCTCATGGTCCAGAGAAGGCGTAATCCCTCCTTTGGTCCTTCTGGGCGTCCCGGATGGGTACAACCCCCAGCCGCTTGCCACAAAACATTAAGGTAAACAAAAATATACAGGCAGTAAAACAGTAAATCCTCCAAACTTTTATTTTAATGAAGTTTACATGAATGACAAAGCTGATATCATCCCAATAATAACAGAGGCTACTAAGGAAATTGTAAAAGGGAGAAGTGCTGCTTAGATGAAATAAACCGAAAACTGGCAAGTGCCAGGACCACAAGACATTTAACCTAAAGTGCTTAAAGAGGTTAGTGAGTACATGTATAAAAACTTCATGCATATTATTTGAAAATCACTTCACACTGGAGAAATTCACAATGACTACATTTTATTCCGTTATATAAGGGTACAAAGGGTGACTAGGCTGATCCAAGTAACTATCAGCTAGTAAGATCTTCCTGCATCAAGAATAAATTATTTGAAGTAATTATTAAGGAAAACATTGAGTGTATGGAAGGATCAGGTGTATTAGTGAGCAGTCAGAATTGGTTCAGGCAGGGAGATCATGTTTCACTAATATGCTTGAATTTTAGAAGAAAGGAACGTAAACGTGATCACAGAGATGCATGTGATATTTTTATCCTGTTTTTGATAAGTTAACACACGAGAGGCTTGACGTCAAACTGAAAAAGTAAGAAGTGTGTAGATGGGTGAGAGTTGACTAAAACTAAGGGCTGTGAACCTTATCAGAATTCGTTGATGTTAAGAGTGGTGTCCATCAGGAGGCCAGTGTTGAGGCCATGCTATTTCTAATGTAAATAACCGGCCTGGATTGGAATATGAATAACAATATGGTTAAATAATTTTATTCCTTTATTTACAGTACAAAGGGTGACTAGGCTGATCCAAGTAACGATCTGCCAGTAAGCTCTTTCTGCATCAAGGGTAAATTAATTGAAGTAATTATTAAGGAAAACGTTGCGTATATGGAAAGATCAGGTGTATTAGTGAGCAGTCAGCATTTGTTCAGGCAGGGAGATCATGTTTCACTAATATGCTTGAATTTTACAAGGAAGGAACGTAAACGTGATCACAGAGATGCATGTGATATTTTTATCCTGTTTTTGATAAGTTAACACACAAGAGGCTTGACGTCAAACTGAAAAAGTAAGAAGTGTGTAGATGGGTGAGAGTTGACTAAAACTAAGGGTTATGAACCTTATCAGAATTAGGTGATATTAACAGTGGTGTCCATCAGGGGTCAGTGTTGGGGCCACTGCTATTTTTAATGTACTGTAAATAATCGATCTGGATTAGAATATGAATAAAAAGATGGTTAAAACTACAGATCATATTAAACCAGAAGTAACATAAAATTTTAGAAAGTGAAATAGACAAAATACAAAACTGGGCATAATTGTGATGGATTAAATTGAATGCAAATAAAATATAGTATTACATATAGGAAGGTAAAATGTTAGATTTCAATACACAGTGGGAGGTTCGAACGTTGAATGTGTTTTTTAGGAGGAGGTCCTGGGAGCTGAAGTTGACTTTACTGTCTTAATCCAGACAGAAGCCACTAAGGAGGCTAGTAGGATGTTAGGTTATATTGGTTATATATGTGCGGCATACAAGTCAAAGGAGGTTATGCTCAAAACTTTATAACACACTGGTGAGGCCGCACCTGGAGTACTGCATTCAGTTTTAATCCCCAGGCTACAAAAATGACAGAACAGTGCTAGAAAATGTCCAGAGTGACTAGGCTGAATCCAGGACTGAGAGGTCTAAGCTATGAGGAGAGACTGAAGAAGCTGAACCTTTTCAGTTTAAGAACATGGAGATTAAGAGGTGACTTGATGGAAGTTTTGAAAATTGTGAAAGGAACCATTCCAGTGGATCCCAGCTGCTTATTTTAAAATAAATTATTTAGCAAGGACAACGGGAAATGGTTGGAAACTTGCTAAGGGCAAATTTCATACAAAATGTTAGAAAGTTATTCTTCAGACAAAGAATCACAGACAGGTGTTGGAGGGCAGGACTTCAGAGATCTTCAATTCTTTGGAGAAATGAGGTGAAAGCATGGATTGGCAGGCATGTTCTCATCAGAGTTGTTCTAATAATGCACTGTTGTCGTTGGCTTATTGCAAAATCCTTTGCTTAAAGTTTATGGACTGGTAGTCGGAGACTGAATGACTCAAAGTGTATTTTATAGCTCATTTCCTAGTAGATCTTGTCCCACATTGCTTTAATACATCTCTATTTCTAGCAGCATCACTTCTTGAATGGTCAAGTTCTAATTTGGTATTGATAAAGCACTTTAATCTTGGAGGTTAAATGCAGGTTACATTTATAAATGTCAGCATGTTCAGAATTAGGGAGCTGGTCGGCAGTGGGATATGAAACTGTATTCTAAATCTGTAATACAAATGAGCATGAGCGTCAGTGCTGCTTTGCTTTCATAGCTACTCCTATCACAGTGATCCTCATCACTCCTGGTGTTCAACCAGCCGAGGTGGGCACATGTCACTCCTCTCTTCTGATCATCACCCATTAAGTTCAAACCCTTTATGTTTGCATACAGAGTAGTCAGTGGGTCAGCTTCTATATATATATGGAAACACTTGTGACGTCCTGCGTTTCTTCTTAGCCACTCAGGTCTGCTGATGAAGGGCATGTGGGGATGTCACCTCTGCATGATATCTAATCTCAGACCAGACTCTTTTCATGTGAGCTACCCACCTTTATTTGTAACTTGGCTTTTATATATGTAGATTAAAGAAGTCCGAGTACCACTGACTCTCTCATCTCCCGAACCAGGAGGACTTGGGACTTGAAATTTGGACTGTAGGTTACCCTTGGCCCATAGGTGCTCGCTAAGAAATGGTTTTAAAAAATGTCATAGTCCAAGCGCTGTCTGTCTGTCCGCTTTTCACGAGAGAATTACTTAACAGATTTAGATCCTGTTTGTTTTCTATAATTTGCTTGAACTTTCCGGTTGATTTTGCGACTTCTCTCATCACGCTAAGTACCGTAGTTTGGTTGCGGTACCGATGTATTTATGCAAATCCAAGAGAGTGGCTGTGGGCTGAGAGCAGGGGGAACAGGGCCTTCCTCATTCACTCGCCAGCCTCTGTTTCAGTTGGTCTACGTCTCGCCATGTGTTGTAGTGCACCTTGCCTCCACTTAGCTAGCAATACCCGTTTGTTCAACAGACATTATCATCTAGAGATTGTTAAGGAGTAGCGTTTGATGTTTTTGACAGCGAGATCAGAGCTCCATGTGTTTTAGAGGGTAGCTGCTGATTGCCAGAGATATCACAGCCATGTGCTTTCCTCCCCACACCGGGAACGCTCTCCCGTAAGAGCTGAACATGATCAGATATAGTGCCAACGTCTGTTGATTTTTAAAATTTGTCCTGTTTCATTGCAATGTGGGCACAGCCACGGGGTACCGCTAGTGTGTTTAATAAGCCTCACTTGTTCGGTGAATTTCTGTTTAATTCATATCAAGGTTATTATAGTTAACGAAAACTAAAATCAAAACTGAAACTATTATTAAAAAAACATTTTCATAAACTGAAATAAAATAATTAACAAAACCAGAATGAAAATCTAAAACCAAATAAAACTATTAAAGTAGCTGGAAAGACTAACTGAAATAAAATAATAATTTACTAAAATATTTTTAGTTTTCGTTTTTGAATGAATATTCTTGCCGTTAGTCTTTAACCTTTGTAAGTTTAACTCTAAAACAGAAAGTCATCCACCACGAGCCGCCCACATATATTCATCCAGTGAACGGCACCTGGTGACAGAGCAAGCTGAATACGGGTGTGTAAAGCGTGTGAAATAGAAAGCAATTTACGTGCTGCCTTTCTTTGCGCTTGTTGTATATCAAGATGTAATTGAAACAGCTGAAATCAGAATGTGCTGGTCAACAAAACATTTACCATATGGCCAGAAAAATCACGAGTGAGTAACGTTTCAGTTTATTTCTCAGGTGACTGCTTTTTGTTGACAGCAATTCACCTGCCACTTCGCACAGGAGAAATCGTGTTTACTTTCTCATATACGATGTACAGTATAGAGAAAGTATAGTAATCATGAAAACATTCGACCTCGATATTTTGATGAATCTTGACGTTATAGACCTACCAGAGTCCAAAAATACAGTTTTTGGAATGGTATATGTGCGCAAGTGTGTCTGTGTGTATATAAACACGATAATTCAAAAACGCAACTAGATAGATGGATGAAATTCGGCATGTGGTTGTTTCACTACAATTGTAGATGTGTACGTATTTGGGCCAAATACATCACCCGGAAGTGGTACTTTACCTGAACACATTTTTTTTTTTATTCATGCAGCTGCAGAGTCTGATTTATTCAACTTTACTTTTATAATAATTGTTCAATATATTATTAATTTGATTTGATTTGTTGTTGATGGTTCCTTAACGTATATAATATAAAAATAAAATAATTTTCTTGTGGTTTACACCTCAAATATCCATCCCCATATCCAAGTATACAAGAAAGTGTACTGGAGACCACTCCTAGTTTTTGAAAATAAAATGGCACTGATCGAGAGACTGACTAGGTCATCATACAAGATCAGCATATTGTTGCTGACCAATCACTTTTGCTTTAAAAACATTGTTTAACAATGAAGTGACACAAACAAAGGTAGGTAGACGAAGACAGTCTGCCAAGTGATGAAAAACTAAACATACTATGGGGTATGTGGTTTTTTGTATTTATTCTAGCTGTATATTTATTCATTTATCTTTTTTAGTTCATATTCTCAGCTCAAAATATCTGATACTGTGAAAGTAATCCATTAGCAGAATTATATTTTAAAATATTTGTCTCCCTTTTTTCATGTTTCTCTCTCTCTGTCAATATAGATAGTTGAAATATCATATTCTTTTTGTTCTTCACATCAACCTCATTGCATACCAGGGACTTTTCTTGCCTTACATCCAAACCTGCTGCGGTAGGCTCCAGGTTTCCTGCGATCCTGCTCTGGATAAACAGGTTTAGATAATGTATATATTGTTCTTACTCTCAGATGCTGTCTCTGTCGTTTTATGCCTGTCCGTTACTCCTATTACGTGCTCTTGCTCTGCTCATTATGGGTTTACTGTCCTTTATGTTGGGCTATTCAAGTCTCACTGCCCCTAACCTTCACACTACATGCTTGTTGTTCTTTGTTTCCCTCAATACTGCTAGGTGGGGTCTGCACACTGACTCAAGTCTAAGAGTCCTGTTCTTCCTAAGCCCCCGTGATTTTCATGAGAAATTATTTTAAAACTTATAAAATTGTTCATATTCAGTATCTAGTTTTGATTATGCTTGTTTTTATCTGACAAAATCAAAACCAGATTGTAAACCATGTAGTGCAGTAAGCTTCCACTAACATTAAACTCGTATCCAAATCTTAAGTGTGCAGTTAAGTGTACAATTCTGTCTGATTGTGACACAAAACTAAACTTCGTAGGATCTCCATGCCATAATTACTAAAACTAAAACTGAAACTAATAGATATAAAAATAGAATAGAAATGTCTTTGTGAAATAAAAACTAAACTAAAACTAAAAAAATACAATGAAGGAAAACTAAAACTAAACTGAATTTCCAAGTAAGGTCAGAAAAAATATAGAAATAAAAACTAATATAAAAAGGCAAAACTATAATAACCTTGATTCATATTAGTTGTTAGGAATTGCAACAGCCATGTATTTTGTTCTGAGCTCTTTCACTTGTGATGTTCAATTTTATCACCTTGTCCTGTCACACCTGATCCCAAACATTCTTCCTTTTGTAAGTCGTTTTGGATAAAAAGCATCTGGTAAGTAGTCAAATGTAAATGTAAATCCTACCTTTTTTATTTATTTATTTATTTATTTATTTATTTATTTTCTAGCATTGAAGTGTTGCCTTGTCTGGATCCAGGATTCTGCTTGCAGAAAATGAGAGATACAAAATTCAGCTTTGGGGAAGAGCAGAATGTAGGCCTGACACAGTACATGCCCAAAGGACTCTCTCTGGCCATTAACACGTTTGCTGGCATCATTCGCTGACTTCTACAGGGCACTGTTATAATTGTCACATTAAGTACCTTGGAACGTCTTTCTCTGCATTTAACAAATGCTCAGGAAACATCCCACCAGTTCAAGCTTCTGGCTTGGATACTGCAGTTTAACAGAATGTGCTCTGAACAGTCACCTCATTTGTGATGATGCGATGGAAGATGGAAGCCTGCACTGAAAAGAACTGACGCTGCATTCGTGGTAAGACAGTAACCACTCCCTCTATGGGCAGCATTCAACACTTCTTTGTGATCAAGAAATGAATATTCAGGGTTGCGCTTGTCCTACAAACAGTAAATGATGCTGCAGCTACCCACCACTCTGACCTCAGCCACAGTCCACACATTTTCTCCCATATCCAGTGGGTCTAAGTCCACTGAGTACTGTGTGTGATGTACTTGCTACGTATTTCTACCACTGTAGTGATCAAAGCAGGAGTGTCAAGCATGGTGAGCTACAGCCTACCTCTATCAGCCCTGGATGCAAGGCACAATGGCTTCTCAGTCTTAAACATAATTGTCAGTGACATATGTATGCACTAGTCAAACTCTGTTGGTTCAGGGATAACCCTGAACAAGTGGTAGTACCCCACCGGTGACGGAAACCTGATCAACAGTGATGGTCACACAGGAAGTGGACTAGAAAAATGAAAAGAATGAAGGGAAATCATTGTGTCATCCAGAATCATAGCAATGGCAGACTGGATGGTGAATGAGCAATTCATTTCAAAATGGTTCATAAGCAGTACATTAAGGACTGCTAAAGCAGACTGTTTGCACAAAAGACCATCTTTCCAGAAGGTAGGCAGCATAGCTGCTACATATATACAATGGACGGACATAAAGGTGTCTATACTAAACTGTGCTAGACTTCTGATTATTTTGCGCCCAGTGGAGCCATAAAAGGAGAACATTTCTGCTCAGAACCATTGGTCAACAACATGGGACATGTGCAGGGACTGGAAAAGCAGATGAGCATACAGTATATGGAGAGATGCACTTTGATTATTAAACATGGTGGCCTTAGATCTTTTGTTATGCTGCTACAAAAAACCAAGATTGTCTAAAAGTATACATAGCACTAATATGAACAATTCATAGGGACTAAATTATGGGGCTTGGGTTGTACATGGCGCTGACACAGACAATGCAATCTAGACATCTGTCTTAGTTGGGATCACCTATACTGTTGCAGGTGTAATTCAATCATTTGATGATCGAGATTCTGTTGCAAATCTTTAGAACTTTCAGGGCAGGCTGGTTTGGTGCTAATACAACGCTTGACAACACATGCATGACACCTACTAAGACCAAGGAGATACCAGTACACTTTGGTCTGTCTGTAATAGAGCTCATGCAGGACATTCTAGGGTTGCACATACATCCACTCCCCACCCAACGTGAAGTCCTTAAGCCATTGAGAAATGGTTGTTTGGATTTTCCACAAGACATTCCACCCCATCTCCTATTGCCCAACACACGGGTTTCACGAAGTATACTAAAGAGACCCACATGAAACCTCATTCTGGATCGATAAATTTCTCCATTGCTCTGGAGAATCTTCTTATCTTCATATCTTCTTCATGCATCACCTGATGGACACCTAATGTCCATGGAAGGTGCACCACTGCTTTGGAGTGCTATTTTTTTTTTTGCCATAAATTGAACATGTGCATCTTACCCTCTTAACGACCAACAATTTGACCCTTACTCAACACTCTCAATTCTTCATGCATCTGACAATTATGTCACCAAGTGAGTTTTGGGGTGCTATAGTACCAACAAGGTTTATCTACATTTAGAGAGTTTTATCATCATTATACAACTACATTTTGTTGACATCTGTGCCTTCACAGCCAAGTATATGTAAAAAAAGACATAGAAATAAACATTTAAGACTTATTTTTCATTCTGATATTTAGCTCAACAGGGTTTACAAATAGTGAATTGAAAATGAAAGTTACTAAAGGGTTGGAAATGAAAGGATTCCTAGTGGAAGTGAATAACAATGTACAGTATACATCAAAGTAGCAAAGTGTTGCTTAGTAGAACAGCCTCCATGCTTCGCTGGCATTGACATTATTTTGCTAATGGTATTTAAGATGGAAGCGTCAATTCTTAGGGCCTGCTTCTTAAAAAATTATCTCTTATACAGTTAGGGAAAGGACAACAGATTGGAATTAGGACGTTTTTGCTGCGTTTTGAGACATTCATTCTGTTGAGTGGTTATACAGTAGCTGTTGATGATTTTCAGCTGGTGTCAATACTGGAAAAAATAAATCTATAGCAGTTCCAAGGCCGAAAGACAGCCTGGCTCCACCTGGGCATTCTACAGCACTCTATATTTATATGTATAATGAAAAATACATGGGGCGGCACGGTGGGGCAGGGGTAGTGCTGCTGCCTCGCAGTTAGGAGACCCGGGTTCGCTTCCCGGGTCCTCCCTGCATGGAGTTTGCATATTCTCCCCGTGTTTGCGTGGGTTTCCTCCCACAGTCCAAAGATATGCAGGTTAAGTGCATTGGCGATCCTAAATTGTCCCTAGTGTGTGCTTGATGTGTGTGTGTCCTGCATTGGGCTGCGGTGGGCCCGGGGTTTGTTTCCTGCCTTGCGCCCTGTGTTGGCTGGGATTGGCTCCAGCAGACCCCCGTGACCCTATAGTTAGGATATAGTGGGTTGGATAATGGATGGATGGAAAAATACATGCCTCACCACAATACGACACAATCCCAGTTATGGCTGTTAACTGCTCTGCTTCCCACTACTGGCAGTCTTGGGCATGACAGCCCTAATCTTTTCAATTCCTAGCCATCTCTTTTTCTATTTTTCATGCCTGCCAGACCACTGATTATAGGTGCAAATATTTTACTTTGTCGTGGTGAGCCCTAAAGAGAGCCCTGTGCTTGAAAACAGACCGGTGAATAAGGTTTTCCTCCATTTTTGGGGAGGTTAGCTTATCAGGTTTTTTTCAGATGACTTTGCTGCCAGTGTTGCCTCACTCGAGACTGACTTGACTTTGGTGTTAACAGCTTAAGTTGTCCTTTTTTATTTTCTCCTGAAATATCGCAAAGTCCTCTATTTTACAGGCCACATACCTTTAGAGCAAAACAGTCAATCTAGTCCTGATGCTCACTTTAGGATATCAATTTTTGCCAAGCTTTCTAAATTTTCATATTCGTTACATTTTTGTAGAACATCCTGGGTAAATGAATCTGATAAATAAATAAAAAAATCATTTTGTATTAGTAGTATTGCTATTAATATTTCCAAAAAATATTTTCTACAAAGACTCATTCTTGTGGTCCTAAGGTCCCAGTAAACAATCCAATCAAGGTATTTTATTTTATGGTAACATATTAATAGCTTTCTGTTATAGTTGCCTCAATAAGCTGACAGAATATTGAGGACCTTTTTTATTCTTTCTGCTACCTCAGTGCTACAGTGTGCTTGTATGTTCTCAAGGGCAGCAGATAATAAAGCCGCTGTGATAATTAGAGGAAAAACACTGAGATGATGACACAACAAACAGTATCAGAAAGACTAACCAAGGCTCATAAACTTTCTTGTATGTGGTAACCAAGTGCTAAGAAGGATTTAAAGGCCCAAACTGGCCCTGGGAATCTCTAGTAGGACATGTTCAGCATTTGTTCCATCTATGCTTTTCATAATAAATTTGATGTAATGAATAATGCCTAATTTAATTTTGTGTCCATTTAGTGAACATTATCAAAATGTACTTGCATATCTTGCAGAAATACTGTATGGAACATGCACAGGCAGGCAGACCCAAGTACAAATGGTGTTAATAGTGGGATTGATGTGGCTTGTTAGCAGCTCTGAGTTTTAGTTACTAACCCATTTTGCCTACTCTGGATCATTTTATCTGCACAGACATAACAAATGTTGTGAAGTTTGGTCTTAACTCTTCTGTTTTTGTAGCCGAGTTCAAATTATGGTTAGGGTTAACCCTAACCCTAACCTACAACTGTCTCCCTCTGTGCCTGCACAATATTTCTGTAAGGTTTCCATTTACTTTGCACAGGAAGCGCTTTTTAGGGATAATGTTTACCAGAAAATTCGATATTGGACTAATGAATGAATTACTTAATGAATATATTTGCAGTCGTCTGGTTTGAAGTCAATTATACTGAAATGACCGAGAGGAAAAAAATTAATGTGTTGAATATCATTTTTCACACTAATTAGTATGAGTTGTACTGTGTACATATATTTAATGAAAACTTGAGCAATGTACACCAAGCCTCCTGTATGTGTTAATAACAAAGAAACAGATTTTATTATATTTAGAGTAATTTATTGAATTTAAATATGTACATAATGAAATTGTTTTTTTCATAGCATGTAAATTGTAAATATGTAATATATTAATTGAAACAAGGTGTAACTCACAGCCTTTTGAGAAAGTTAATGGACATTTGTTTCTATGAGTTTTTTAATTTACTGTTTTGATCTTTCACAATGTCCATTTCTAAGCAAATGTTGCTAATAAACATAAATGTGAAAGATAAAAGTGTATTTCTTCATGTCCATAACAAAGATGACAACAGTGGCTTAATGGTTAATGCTGTTGCCCCACAGTTCTGGAGACTTTTAGAGCCTCTGTGTGTAGTTTTCATGTTCTTCTCATGTCACTCTATGTTTAGGGGTTCCTGGCTACTAGGGATTCCTCCTACATTACAATGGCGTGCTTTTCAAATTAATTAATCAAATCCAACGTGGCTCAGTGTGTGTGTGTGTGTGTGACTATGAATTGCAATCAACTGGCATTTCTTCCAATATTCTGGGATGGAGTTTTTAAAATGTTGTGTAAAGGTGTGAGGCCTGCATCAGAAGCTATTAAAGCAGGCCTGAATCCTCACTAGCCAGTCCAGATGAGGCTAACCCAGTCCAGGTACTCCCAACTACCGCAGTAGGCTTCAGACTTATCAGGCCCCAAATGGAGACATGGGATAAAAGTTCACAATTACACTTAAATGTTCAAAAAATGCCTCTTACATATATGGGAGGAACTGTTCAAAAACCCAACCTTAAGAGTAGTGCCAGTGCTAGGTTATTTTGCGCCCAAGACCAAGCTTATTAGTGCAGCAACTGACTGTTCAGTAGCTAACCCATGCAGCATAAAATGATCTGCGCCCTAGGTAAATGCCTGATTCGCATTAATGGTGGCCCTGCAACACAAACCCTTTATGAATTAAATAACTATAACAATTATAACAAAACAAGGCTTAACAAAAAAAGGTGCTGAGAAGAGCAGAAAGGAGCTGCCAAAAGACACTTCCCTAATGGCCATGTCATATCATGCAACTTTTCCATTGATTCTCAGCCATAGCTTTCATTTATTTACTTTCACATAGTCAGTGGCGAGCAGCATGGTGGCGCAGTGGAGTGTGCTACTGCCTGGGTTCGCTTCCCGGGTCCTCCCTGCATGGAGTTTGCATGTTCTCCCCGTGTCTGTGTGGGTTTCCTCCCACAGTCCAAAGACATGCCGGTTAGGTGCATTGGCAATCCTAAATTGTCCCTAGTGTGTGCTTGGTGTGTGGGTGGGTGTGGGTGTCCTGCCCGGGGTTTGTTTCCTGCCTTGCACCCTGTGTTGGCTGGGATTGGCTCCAGCAGACCACCGTGACTCTCTAGTTAGGATATAGTGGGTTGGATAATGGAGGATGGATAGTCAGCGGCAGTTGACACCATGTTCCCATGAAGAGAGTCATGTAGTAGCCAATACTGATGCTCTGTGCAAGAGAGGACAGAGCCAACTATATCTTCCTTAGAAGGCTGGCGTCCTTCAACATCTGCAATAAGATGCTGCAGATGTTCTAGCAGACGGTTGTGGCCAATGCCCTCTTCTACGCGGTGGTGTGCCGGGGAGGCAGCATAAAGAAGAGGGATGCCTCACTCCTGGACAAACTGGTGAGGAAGTCAGGCTCTATTGTAGGAATGAAGCTGGACAGTTTCACATCCATGGCAGAGCGACGGGCGCTGAGCAGGCTTCTGTCAATCATGGAGAATCCACTGCATCCACTGAACAGGATCATCTCCAGACAGAGGAGCAGCTTCAGCGACAGACTGCTGTCACCGTCCTGCTCCACTGACAGACGGAGGAGTTTGTTCCTCCACCACACTATGTGACTCTTCAATTCCACCTGGGAGGGTAAACGTTAACATTATACAAAGTTATTTTCTGTCTGTTATATCATCATTGTTATCACTCTTTAATATTGTTTTTTTTGTATCAGTATGCTGCTGCTGAATTATGTGAATTTCCCCTTGGAATTAATAAAGTATCTATCTATCTATCTATCTATCTATCTATCTATCTATCTATCTATCTATCTATCTATCATATACAGTAGTGCCTTTCATATCTATCTATCTATCTATCTATCTATCTATCTATCTATCTATCTAGTGTGACAAACTCAGAGACACATTTACAATGAATCAGGTCTCAGTTTGTATTTAGTCGTTGGGTTGTGTCTGTCTGCAAAAGAGTGAACAGCCAGTGAATGCTCATCCAGAAGTACAATGCATAAAAAGCAGCGACGAGGAATAAGGAACACAGATGTTTAGGACCTCACAAAACAGAAGGGAAGCCTGATTGCCAGAAAAAGAAAATGGCGGAGATTCTGGCACCATTTGCCATAACTGTTCACTCTTCATACAGCACCAGCTCCATTGGGCAGCCTGCTATTGGCTGCCACAAAAAAGGTTAATTAAGATTGTGCTGGAAAGTTGACATGCAATCACCAAATACAACATGCCCAGTGATTTAACTGTTGTGTAAACTGACATGGTCCAGTGATGAGATCAGCAAGTGCGGGCGGCAAATCTGATAAACCCCTAAAACTAGAAATCATGAAATGTGCTTAAGGTAAACAAGTCTCCATACACGATTCCTGAAAACTTAATACAAGAACAGGGCAGAAGAAATGACATAACCGGATATCCAAATGACATAAGCAAATACTCACAAAAAACTCCTCCAAACCCAATGCACTGCTCCTGAGCTCCATATTTTCCTGGCTTAAATGGACAAAAGAAGTCTCGGGAGTGGTGATGTCAGGGTGGTCCTGTTTCTTGCGGTACCACCTACAGAATACATGGAATGGATGCCACTTTAAGATGACAGTATACAAATATAGACCAATAGCAATTCAAAAACAACAATATCTACTATAGTATATAATAAAACATTGAGACAATGTGCGTCCATTCTCACAGAGCAATCTGATTGGTCCGTTTGATTTTGGTGCGGCGATGAAAGTGGAAGCGCGAGGGAAGTATAAAATCAGAATGGAGGTGAAAAGGACACTTCAAAAATAAAACAATCTGAGAAGCAGGCTTTATGGGAATGCGCTGTAGAGAAGGGAGCAAAGGTAAAGTGACGTTCACACACACACCCTGGCTGCACTCTCTTCTTCTCTCCTCTTCCACAGTCCCCATTACTCTGTACTGTTGATCCCAGGTATTTAAACTCATCCACCTTTGCCAACTCTACTCCTTGTATCCTCACCATTCCACTGACCTCCCTCCCATTTACACACATGTATTCTGTCTTCTTCTAACTGACCTCCATTCCTCTCCTCTCTAGAGCAAACCTCCACCTCTCCAGGATTTTCTTGACCTGCTCCCTACTCTTGCTCAAGGGGACTCCTGTCTAATCTCATCTGTCAACCTGTCATCACCATTGCAAATAAGAAAGGGCTCAGAGCCGTTCCCTGATGTAATCCCATCTCCATGTTGAATGCATGTCACTCCTACCGCAGACCTCACCACTGTCACAACAACAACATTTATTTATATAGCACATTTTCATACAAAAAGTAGCTCAAAGTGCTTTACATAATGAAGAACAGAAAAATAAAAGACACAGTAAGAAAATAAAATAAGTCAAAATTAATTAACATACAATAAGGGTAAGGTCCAATAGCCAGGGTGGAAAGAAAAAACAAAAAAAAAAAACTCCAGATGGCTGGAGAAAAAAATAAAATCTGTAGGGATTCCAGACCACGAGACCGTCAGACCCCTCTGGGCAATCTACCTCACATAAATGAAACAGTCCTTTTTGGATTTAGGGTTCTCATGGAAGGACTTGATGATGATGGTCACGTAGACTTCTGGCTTTTAATCCATCCATCATTGTTGGAGCATCATGATGCTTTGAGTAGGTGGTGGTGGCGCAGGCCGCCACACCAAAGAAACCGGAAAAAGAAACAGAAGAGAGAGTAGGGGTCAGTACGGATTTTAGAGCCACCATGAATAGTTATTATGATGAATTGAACATACAGAGTATCAGGATTAAATTACAGTGAAGTTATGAGAAGGCCATGTTAAAGTAATGTGTTTTCAGGAGTGTTTTAAAGTGCTCTACTGTATTAGCCTGGCGAATTCCTATTGGCAGGCTATTCCAGATTTTAGGTGCATAGCAGCAGAAGGCCGCCCGCCTCACCACTTCTTTTAAGTTTTGTTCTTGGAATTCTAAGGAGAAACTCATTTGAAGATCTGAGGTTACGATTTGGAATATAAGATGTCAGACATTCCGATATATAAGATGGGGTGAGATTATTTAAGGCTTTAAGCAGAATTTTAGAGTCAATCCTGAATGACACAGGTAACCAGTGCAGTGACATCAAAACTGGAGAAATGTGCTCGGATTTTCTTTTCCTAGTTAGGATTCTAGCAGCTGCATTCTGCACTTGTTGCCAACGATTTATGTCCTTTTTTGGGTGGTCCTGAGAGGAGTGCGTTACAGAAATCTAGTCGACTGAAAACAAACGCGTGAACTAATTTCTTAGCATCGTTCAGTGATATGAGAGGTCTAACTTTAGCTATGTTTCTTAAGTGAAAAAATGCTGTCCTAGTGATCTGATTAATATGCGATTTAAAATTTAGATTACAGTCAACAGTTACCCCTAAGCTTTTTACCTCCGTCTTGACTTTTAATTCTAATGTATCCAGTTTATTTCTAATAGCTTCATTGTATCCATTATTGCCAATCACTAATCACATTTCCCTCATACATATCCTGTACCTCTCTTAAATACTTTGCTGCCACTCCCGACTTCCTCACACAATACCACCACTCCTCTTGAGGCACCCTGTCATATGCTTTCTCCAGGTCCTCAAAGACAGAATGCAACTCCTTCTATCTGTGGCACCCCTGCAAGAGAACCACCTCTTTCAACCCTCACAAACATATGCAGTTTTTAATATTTGGAAAAAAATTGGAATTAACTTGCTTAGAGATCTTTATATAGACAACGTCTTTGCATCCTATGAGCAATTACATTCCAAATTTAACATTCCAGCTACACATTTCTTTCACTATCTTCAAATCAGAAACTTTGTTAAACAAAACCTTCCAGATTTTCCTCATCTTGCACCCTCATCCATGCTGGAAAAAATATTGCTCAATCTCAAGGATTTAGACTCCATCTCTACAATATATAAAATCATTTTACAATCCCTCCCTTTTAAAGATCCAAGAGGACACTGGGAAAAAGATCTTTCAATTAATATATCAGAAAAGGAGTGGAAAGTAGCAATGCAGAGAATTCACTCGAGCTCCATATGCGCAAAGCATACAATTATACAACTTGTAAAAAAGGCGCCTGTGCCTTTAAGGCGCTGAAGCATGATCACGTGAAAACCGTGGCGTGTGCAGTGAGCATGTGCGTTTGTTAGATGTACATCGTGAAAGCCGGAACTACTGGAGCCACTAGAGAAAGTTTAAGTTTGTGCGTTGTTGACCAAATGTAAGTGCTTATGTACATATTTAGAAGTTAAGTGTTAAAAGTTAGACAGAAAACTGTTCTGAATTAGTAGTTAATATTTTACGTTACCACATTGAAATTGTAATTGCAAACACCTTACGTTGAAAGTGTGAAGCTATAGTGCCACCTATTGGACATTTGTGTATAGCATAGTGAGATAACATGTATATATGTACTAAATGTCTTTTTTGTGTTTGCCTGCTAGAACCACACATACACCTACTCACCTACCTGTACAGTTGTTCTACTTCATGTGAAATTTTGGCATCTCAACATTAAAGCTATGTTTCTTGAAATGGTTGGATTAGTTCCTGTGTTCTAACCGACACACCACAGCGACTACAGCGTATTGCAAGTCTGCCTTCTGCCTTTCTTCAACACAATTTTGGTCCTTCGAGCCGGAACGCAGTGGTTACTGTGGAACATGTATCCTTACTCCAACCAGCAAGCTGGAGCGACCTATCCAAGAAGACAGTCGCGCCCTCCGCGTTACTTAGAGGATTATGATTTAAGCTATGCAGGCTACAGGGTTCTAGAGGCATCATCTTCACTGAGGCCAGGAGTACTGCACACAATTTACCAAGAAGAGGATTATGATGCCAGCAGAATGTTGTTACCTCAAACTCTGCAAGCTCAAGCAACACCAAATCGTAGAGAACTAGCGATAACTTCACCAGGAGCACAGAATATTTCTCATAGAAAGCTACAGCTTGAGAGAGACTATGAACACTCACAATCAAAGACAGATAGCCTTTCTAATATTAGTCCTGACTCATTAAGAAGGACTGGACCAGTTCCTGCACCACGGACTGTCTATCGAACACCAGTGCCATCTCCTAGGACTTCAAATGCCCCTTGTAATTACAACTACAATGAGGACCTGCCAAGAATGCAGAAACAGTGGGAAGGAGATAATGTAACTAATAACAGTTTTAATGCACCTTTATCACCTGTCCACGAGCAGGAGTCTGATGCGATGCTTGACCTAATGGGAGAGATGGTGGCACGGATGCGTGAAATGAGAGTCCAAAGTAGACAAGCCAGAATTCCGTCCCACTCTTCTCCACCTAGACCAGATTCCCTTTCCCATTTGAATCGTGATGCACTTCCTCAAAGGACACCAACCAGGCAACATCCACCCTTACATCAGTACTGTGTAGATCCTAACACACCTGCTCCAACTCCTCTTCCTCGCCATCCTCGTCTGCCTCACCAGCCTCCTCCGCCGCCATTTCACCAGTATGTCCTGCAACCTCCTACATCCACGGAATGTGATCAGTACACTCTTGATCATCCCCAGCGGGAGTACTTTCCACAGGCACAAGAGACCTTCTATAGGGGACCTAAACCTTCAATCCCAGACTTCATCCATAAAGATCCCAGTGAGTTTGCACGGCTCAAGATAGCTCTAACCAACCTTCTCCCTGCAAGCAGTACAGAGCTATTCAAGTACCAGATTTTGGTTGAGCACCTGAAGTTAGAGGAAGCCCGTTTAATAGCTGATGCATACCTGAACTCTCTTTATCCGTATACTGATACCATGGCAGCTCTTACTGAGAAATATGGACAACCTCATCAATTGGCTTTGAAGAAAATTTCAGCAGTCATGAACTCTCCAGCAATTCGTAGTGGGGATACAGAAGCTTTTGAGAAGTTTGCTTTAAATGTGCAAGCATTAGTAGGTATGCTGGGAACCATAGGGCCTGAGGGTGACATTGAACTCCGATGTGGATCTCATGTAGCTCGTCTGTTGACAAAGCTTCCACCAGACCTTCGGGCGAACTTCCGCAGACACATGCTGCATAGACCAGGAGCAACCTATACTTTACTTGATCTCTCAACTTGGTTAAAATTTGAAGTGTGGTGTCACGATTCAGGAGGACAGCCCAGACAAGTGGAGAAATACAGAGAACCTAAACGTGGACCAAAACCAACTACGGTCTTACTTGGAGCAAACCAAAGCTCTGCGACTGAGACTTCCAACCCTTCTATAGATGAGCCATCAGAGAAGAAGAAAGAAAAGCCTAAACCTTACTGCCCATATTGTGAAAATACAGAACACTTCCTTAGTCAATGTCCCACATTCCAGCAGTTCACGAAAGAGCAAATTGTAGACTGGATCAAAACCAAGAAACGATGCTGGAGGTGTGGACGTTCACATCAAGCAGCTCAGTGTAATCTCAAAAAACCCTGCAATATATGTAAAGGGAAACATCTTAAGGTCTTGCATGAAGTTAACACTCTCCCCCCAAAACAGGATACCTGTGTGCTGAGTTCATCTACTGAGACTCTATATGGCGACAGACCCACTGATGGCAGTTATGTATTGCTTAAGGTAGTTAAGGTAATGCTTTATAATGGCAACAGAGCCTTGGAAACCTACGCAGTGTTAGACGACGGCTCCGAACGGACACTTTTGCTTTCAGCAGCAGCTAAAGAGCTTGGCTTGGAAGGAGAATCTGAAAAGATGATGTTAAGGACAGTTAGACATGACATTGAGACATTGGAGGGAGCATCAGTTTCATTTATGCTAACTCCTGCAACACAGCCACAAAGGAAATTTAAGATCCAGCATGCCTTTACTGCAACGCGGCTAGCATTGGGTGAACATTCCTACCCGATGACTACTCTTCAGGAGAAGTATCAACACCTTAAAGGCTTGAATATTCCTCATTTTGAAAATGCACGTCCCCTTCTACTCATTGGAGCTGACCATCCCCACTTACTCAACCCACTCGAGCCTGTACGCCTTGGCCCACCAGGAGGGCCAGCAGCAATCAAGACTTCTTTGGGATGGACATTGCTAGGACCTGTAAGGGGACTTAAACATCAGATGTCTTCCACGCAGTGCTTGTTTTCCTCCTTCCAGTCCCCAGATACTGAACTGTTTAAAAATGTGGAAAGACTTTGGCAACTAGATTGTTTGCCCTATAGGAATGTTGAATCAGTCACTCGATCCAAGCAGGATAAAGACGCCATACTTCTTCTTCAAAGTCAAACTACTCGAATAAAGGTGGACGGAATTCAGCGATACGCAACCCCTTTGTTACGAAGAAGTGACATGCCCTGCCTGAGTTCTTCATTAGAAGCAGTGATGCCAAGTCTCAGAAGTACAGAGAAAAGACTAGCAAAAAATCCACAACTTGCAGCCATCTACACTGCAGAAGTAGAGAAACTGGAGAAAGCAGGCTATATCGCTAAAATACCAAGGGAAGCAGTAGCTAGTCAGGAATTGTGGTACATCCCTCACCATATAGTTCATCATAATGGTAAGAACAGGCTAGTTTTCAACTGCTCATTTCAGTTCAGAGGATCAACGCTAAATGAATACTTGTTACCTGGCCCTACTTTAGGCCCGTCACTATTAGGAGTGTTAATTCGGTTTAGAGAGCATACTGTGGCTGTTAGTGGAGACATTAAGGCTATGTTCCACCAGGTACGCCTGTTAGAAAGGGATAAGGTCCTCCTTCGATTCATTTGGCGAAATATTAGACAAAGGATGGATCCTGACATCTATGAATGGCAAGTTTTGCCATTTGGCACGACTTGTAGCCCATGCTGTGCTACATTTGCCCTGCAAACTCATGTTCATAATCATAGTGAACCTGGTGATGATATAAGGTTAGCAGTTGAGAGGCATTTTTATGTTGACAATTTTCTACAGAGTTTCTCCACATTTAAAGAGGCGAAGGACATGGTGGATAAATTAATAAATCTTCTTAATTTAGGAGGTTTTCAGTTACGACAGTGGGCTAGTAACAATCCTACTGTGACAGGTCACTTACCAAAAGAAGCACAGTCTGAAATGAGTGAACTGTGGCTGGCTCAGGATCGAATACATTCTCCAGAGCCTACACTGGGTTTATGCTGGTATTGCTCTTCTGACACTCTAGGCTACAGGCATCGGGAAATTAAGTATGACAGGCCCACACTAAGGAATATTTATAAAGTTCTAGCAAGTCAGTATGACCCACTTGGGTTCCTTATTCCATTCACTACTCGGGCAAAGGTATTAGTTCAGCAGCTCTGGCAAAAGGAGCGACATTGGGATGACCCTCTCTTCCCTGAAGATTTACTTCAGGCCTGGAACTCATGGGAGGCAGAGCTAATTCACTTGTCAAAGATTACATTACCCCGGTGCTACCAAACAACTGATATGGATGTCCCAGAAACCAGACGGGAGCTGCATATATTCTGTGATGCCTCAGAACGGGCCTATGGTTCAGTGGCCTATCTTAGAATGGAAGACGGTAAAGGCAACCGGCAGGTTTCCTTTGTAATGGCTAGATCCAGAGTAGCCCCAAAGCGTCAGCTTTCAATCCCAAGGTTAGAACTTTGTGCCGCTTTGACAGGGGCTCAAGTTTCCAAGCTACTCAAAACAGAAATATCCATACCGATCAGCAGTGTCACTTTGTGGACAGACTCAACAACTGTTCTTAATTGGCTTCATTCTAATTCATGCCGGTTTAAGGTATTTGTGGGCACCAGAGTAGCTGAGATTCAAGAGCTAACAGAACATGATACCTGGCGCTATGTGGACTCCGTTAATAACCCTGCCGATTACATTACTAGAGGAAAGACCTTAATAGAGATAGCAAAACCAGGTCACTGGCGATTTGGACCACCCTTTCTCCTACAGCACCAAAGGGATTGGCCTGAAATGACTTGCACCAATGTTGCTGAAGATATAGCTGAATTAAAGCCTCCTAAACCCTGTACAGTCCTCCTACTTTTAGTACCAGCTATTCCAGATACTAGTCAGTTTCGCACCTATGGTGAGTTGTTAGAAGCCACTGTAAGATTAGTTAGAGGAGCTGAGAAAGATCATCAACCTTGTGCCTCTGATTACCAAAAGGCTGAATTGCTACTTGTACGAAGGGCTCAAATAGATAGTTTTCCTGATGAGTTCAACCAACTACAAGAAGGTAAACCTGTTTCTTCTAGTAGCAGACTGATAACCTTATCTCCAGAATTTGACCATTCCAGTGAAATTATCAGAGTTGGTGGTAGGCTGCGACGAGCTGAGCTGTTGGAATGTGATGCAATGCATCCTATTATATTGGATCCTACTCACCCTGTGACAAAACTGCTGATTCAAAGATTTGATGAACAACTTAGTCACCCTGGACCAGAACGTCTATTTGCTGAAATTAGGCGCACATACTGGATCCTGAGAGGAAGAGAGGCAATTAGGAAACATCAGCATGTTTGCAGAGAGTGTCAAAGATGGCGAGCTAAACCTCAAATGCCTAAGATGGCCGATCTGCCACTAGCCCGGCTCCGTTTATTTAAGCCAGCATTCTATAGTACTGGAGTGGATTGCTTTGGGCCTTTTATTGTGAAGGTCGGCCGTCGTAATGAAAAGAGATGGGGAGTAGTATTTAAATGTCTTACAACCAGGTGTGTCTATTTGGACATATTTAATAACATGGATGCAGACTCTTTCTTAATGACCCTTCGACGCTTTATTCCACGACGGGGAAAACCCTATGAATTGCTTTGTGATCAAGGTACAAATTTCCGTGGAAGTAATCGAGAGTTGTGTGAGGCCTTTGCAAGTTTAACAAACGATCTTAAGTTCCTTCTGGCCAAACAAAAAATTAGGTTCCAGTTCAATCCACCAGGTGCACCACATTTTGGTGGTGCTTGGGAGCGGGAGATTCGTTCGATAAAGACTGCACTTAACATAACCTTGGGGTCCCAAATAGTTACTGAAGAGGTGCTGAGGACAATTCTAGTGGAAGTAGAAGGGATCTTAAACGCAAAACCTTTGGGGTACGTCTCTTCCAATTTAGCTGATCTTGACCCAGTGACCCCCAACTATCTGCTTATGGGGCGGCCTGACTCATCTCTTCCTCAGGTTGTCTATCCTGAATCAGATCTCTTGACTAGAAGGAGATGGAGACACAGTCAGGTGCTGGCAGATCGTTTTTGGTCATGCTTTCTTAAGTATTACCTACCGAATCTTCAGACACGTCAGAAGTGGCAGAAAGAGGCAGCTAATCTAGCTGATGGAAAGGTAGTAATGCTTCTTGATCCACAGTTACCCAGAGCTTCATGGCCTGTAGGTAGAGTGCTGCGCGTCATACCAGGAGCTGATGGACGAGTTCGAACAGCTGAAGTAAGGATTAATGGAAGAGTGTATACTCGACCTGTGACCAGACTTATAGAACTTCCAGAAATACCTGACGATGAGCCTTCCAGTGACAAACCTTCAGAATAATGTAAGAGGTCAAATTTGGTATACCAAATTTGGGGGCGGCTGTAAAAAAGGCGCCTGTGCCTTTAAGGCGCTGAAGCATGATCACGT
>JANRMT010062846.1:19881285-19899215 GCA_026402145.1 Polypterus bichir lapradei | reverse complement strand
GCTTTACATAATGAAGAACAGAAAAATAAAAGACACAGTAAGAAAATAAAATAAGTCAAAATTAATTAACATAGAATAAGAGTAAGGTCCAATGGCCAGGGTGGAAAGAAAAAACCAAAAAAAAAACTCCAGACGGCTGGAGAAAAAAATAAAATCTGTAGGGATTCCAGACCACGAGACCGCCCAGTCCCCTCTGGGCAATCTACCTCACATAAATGAAACAGTCCTCTTTGTATTTAGGGTTCTCACGGAAGGACTTGATGATAATGGTCACATAGACTTCTGGCTTTTAATCCATCCATCATTGTTGGAGCATCATGATACTTTGAGTAGGTGGTGGTGGCACAGGCTGCCACCCCAAAGAAACCGGAAAAAGAAACAGAAGAGAGAGTAGAGGTCAGTACAGATTTTAGAGCCACCATGAATAGTTATTATGATGAATTGAACATACAGAGTATCAGGATTAAATTACAGTGAAGTTATGAGAAGGCCATGTTAAAGTAATGTGTTTTCAGCAGTGTTTTAAAGTGCTCTACTGTATTAGCCTGTCAAATTCCTGTTGGCAGGCTATTCCAGATTTTAGGTGCATAGCAGCAGAAGGCCACCTCACCATTTCTTTTAAGTTTTGTTCTTGGAATTCTAAGGAGACACTCATTTGAGGATCTAAGGTTTACGATTTGGAATATAAGGTGTCAGACACTCCGATATATAAGATGGAGCGAGATTATTTAAGGCTTTAAGCAGAATTTTAAAGTCAATCCTGAATGACACAGGAAACCAGTGCAGTGACATCAAAACTGGAGAAATGTGCTCGGATTTTCTTTTCCTAGTTAGGATTCTAGCAGCTGCATTCTGCACTCGTTGCCAACGATTTATGTCCTTTTTTGGGTGGCCCTGAGAGGAGTGCGTTACAGAAATCTAGTCGACTGAAAACAAACGCGTGAACTCATTTCTCAGCATCGTTCAGTGATATAAGAGGTCTAACTTTTGCTATGTTTCTTAAGTGAAAAAATGCTGTCCTAGTGATCTGAGTAATATGCGATTTAAAATTCAGATTACAGTCAACAGTTACCCATAAGCTTTTTACCTCCGTCTTGTCTTTTAATTCTAATGTATCCAGTTTATTTCTAATAGCTTCATTGTATCCATTATTGTCAATCACTAATCACACTTCCCTCATACATATCCTGTACCTCTCTTAAATACTTTGCTGCCACTCCCGACTTCCTCACACAATACCACCACTCCTCTTGAGGCACCCTGTCATATGCTTTCTCCAGGTCCTCAAAGACAGAATGCAACTCCTTCTGACCTTCTCTATACTTCTCCATCAACACCACAGCGCAAATATTGCATCTGTAGTGCTCTTTCCTGGAATGAAACCATCCTGCTGCTCACTAATCATCACCTGATTTCTTAACCTACCTACCTACCGCTAACCATAAGCAGTGTACTATGTATTAAAGGTTTCTGTATTGTCCACATATTGGGAACCCTCTTAAAGACACACAAAAAAAAAGTTTCATCTGGAAAGAACCCTTTCCAGACTGAAATGGTTCTTGATCATGCGATTGTTCTACATTGACCTACACAGCCCAGTAAAATGCAATTTTGGAACAGTTATTCTTAAAGAGTGTGCAAAAGAAATCAAGTAAGTTTTTCAAGACTCAGTTTACACAAACACTGGACTAAATCTGTTCAATTTGAAGAAAAAATAAAGTTTGCAAAATGTCCATCCAAGAAAAATGTGGCGATATCCGTTGACTCTGTTAAAGGAAAGGATTCTTACACTGCTTTCTTTGTCAGCTTTCCCTTGTCGGATTTTTATGTATAGGAGTCACAAATAAAGATAACGTGGACGGACACGCATATTTCCCATCAGCGCAGCAAAGGCAGATTATAGGGCGCGGCTTAAACAGGTTTCTTATTTAATCTGAAACCGGCAAGTGTCGCAACATTTATATATCTGTGTCAAACAATGAGCTGTGGAACGTAAACTCCGAAGGTCAAGTAAGTTCCTCGTCTGAGTTTTGCGATCTCGGTCGATATGTGTTAACGTGGCCATAATGGCAAATCTTTAAATAATGAGGCTTTGTTATTGATGATCTCAACATGTGTGTTCTGTTAGCAACTGCACTGCGGAGACCTTCAGTTCACAACAATCTCTGTGCTGTTTGCCCAGCAGTAGAACATCCATCCATCCATTAATCCAACCCGCTATATCCTAACTACAGGGTCACGGGGGTCTGCTGGAGCCAATCCCAGCCAACACAGGGCGCAAGGCAGGAAACAAACCCCGGGCGGGGGGCCAGCCCACCGCAGGGCAAACACACACACACACACACACCAAGCACACACTAGGGACAATTTAGGATCGCCAATGCACCTAACCTGCATGTCTTTGGACTGTGGGAGGAAACCGGAGCACCCGGAGGAAACCCACACAGACACGGGGAGAACATGCAAACTCTACAAAATGAACCCGGGTCTCCTAACTGCGCCACTGCACCACCGTGCCGCCCGCAGTAGAATACAATAAAGGAAATAAAGTTCCGTTCAGTTTTCTTCTATATAGGAGTGTTTTATTATTATTTTCGAGAAGAAAAAAATATTAATAATATTAAGAACTCTGAATGTGTGTGTTACAGGGTAGCGCATAACGATGCATAACTCATTAATAAAAGAACAAAAGAAAGTGACGTGCCGATCTCGTATTCACAAGGCTGAACTTGGGTCTTAGAAATGAAGGTGCCAAAGTGGTTGTTCAAAGCGGTGCTATGGGGAACCATTTTTGGTCCCCAAATGAACTATCTGCATTAAGGTTAAAAGAAATAACGTTCATTTATTTAGAGCCAAATTTCCCCCTGGGGACAAATTTCTATCAATCTATCATATAGTGAATATCCATCCATCTAGCTAGGCTCAATTAAAAACATGAACGGACAGCAACAGATCTGTGAAATACTAGTAATTCCTGATTTTAAAAGGACTGTAGCTGCATAACACAGGGTTATTTAGGTTTTCTTTAGTGTCTTCCTCTAGGTAGCCTACTGTTTTTTAAAAAAAAAGACAACGTTTCACAGGAATTAACTAATCTTCCACAATTACATGCTGAATTGAAAAACATACCGTGCAATAAGAGCAGGCAAACCATTTTCTGTCATAAGACCGCAAATTACTGTAAAAGTTTACTTAAACTGGTCTGCACTGCATTGTGGGACCTTTTCAGTTTGTGAATTTCCATACTGTTTCACTTATATCTGTGGAATATGCCCACAGGATTAATCAACTTTAATCTAAGTCAGTTCCTGGCTAGGGGACACTGATGGAGACTTCCTTCATATCATAGAAATATTAGACATTTTCATTCACACAAAGAACCAGAGACACAAGGAATTAGTGACCAAGTAGTAAGGCTGACAGGACCTGCAGAGACCTTCAAAACTCAACTTGATGTACAATTTAAGGGAAATAGGTAAATACACTGTGAAGTAAAATCTTGTAGAAATAAATTACATTAACTGTGTATTTTGACTGTCAAAAAACTGTAATATAACAAATGGTTAATACAGTTTAATTCACTAGATAAATGCACATACGCTTACATTTAATGTGTTTTACCTGTCAGTATTAATTAACTGTTTCAATGTTCAGGACGGGTGGCATGGTGGCACAGTGGGTAGCGCTGCTGCCTTGCAGTTCGCTTCTCGGGTCCTCCCCGTGTCTCTCCATGTTCCTCCCACAATCCAAAGACATGCTGGTTAGGTGCATTGGCGATTCTAAACTGTCCCCAGTGTGTGCTTGGTGTGTGTGTGTGTGCGCGCCCTGCCCGTGGTTTGTTTCCTGCCTTGCGCCCTGTGTTGGCTGGGATTGGCTCCAGCAGACCCCCCCCCGAGACCCTGCAGTTAGGATGTAGCGGGTTTGATAATGGATGGATGGATGTTCAGGACTATTTTTTATTAATAATTGCTGTATTGCTGCTTAAAATCACAATGGCACAGAACACTAAATTTGCATAAAGTTTGTATATTTGCATAAGGAACGCCCCCTTTGCAGCAACTGTAAAAGGTTCCCAATGACTCCTGCACCACTATGAGAAACAAAAACTTCAAGATGGCTAGAAAACTCATTCTTCTATGTGTGCTAAAGTGTTTTTTTATGTTGTTGTTGTTTTTTTTTTTGTGGTTATGGAAGCTGATTTATGGAGTTTGTTTTTCAATAAAGTGATGAGCCTGTACACACTTAAAAATAAAGGTGCCAGACTGGGTCTACAGATTGATGCCATGGGTGAACCTAAGGACTCATCCACGTGAGGTTTTCAGAAAGAACCTTTATTTATTTAGATCCATAATAGACTTTATACAGTAAATAGCCATAAATAGATGGTAACAGATCTGTGAAATACCAATGACTTTAAAGGGATGCAACCATGCAATAAAGATTACAGGTTTCTTCTACATATTAGGAAGTTGTTCAAAGCACAAAGAACCAAATCCGTACCTTCCCAGACTGAAATGGTGTTTTGTCAAGAGGAGCCACACAATCAAGTAAAGAACCATTAAATACCCATTTACCTCATACCCTCATCCAAAGTGACTTACAACATTTATGGTACAATTGGTTGTATTTCTTTTGAGACAGGCCAAGTGACTTGCTCAGGGTCACACAATGTCAGTAGCAGGATTTGAACCCACACCCTCAAGGTTTGAGGTCCAAAGCCATAACCACTACACCACACCGTCTGCCCAGTAGGCCCTCTTATTAAGAGTGTAGCACATCCTACATCACAAAAGTAACTTTTCCTTTTCCACTAGAAAATATACATTCTACTAAATGTTTAAATTGTGCAAATAGATATCAATGGTGGTCTGTAGCTCTGACAGCCAAATAATTGGTAACTGCTTTGCTAATCATTTACGTTTTTTATGGACTTTTTTTAACTTAAACCATTTTAGTAAATTTACAGTAAATTACTAAATTACTGACTACTAAGCACCTTGAGCATGGGAAAGGCGCTATATAAATAAAATGTATTATTATTATTACTAAATTGAACTACCATTACTGTTAGTACATTTTTTTATGTGTGGGTGAGATTGTTATTTGGTTTTATCATATTTATTTTTTGGAGCTTCTATAAAATCTTAATTTCCCCTTGAAGACAAATAAAGTATAAAAAGTCAAAGACTTATTGTAATTTAACAGCAGTGTACTGCTACAGTATATCATAATAATTTTTGTGGCCCAGTTTACTGTCAAGTCACTGTACACTTTGCTATTTTTGTTGTAATATACAGTAATAATACAGTTCAATACTGTGAAAGTAATTCAAATAGTGGCCAATAATTTACTGTATAATTTACTGTGTATGCAACTCTACGGTTGTGCAACGGCTGATGTCAGTCATTAATGAACCTGTTCAGTGCACATTTAAAAAGATTATCAAGTCAAATTAAAAATATTGAAATTATACTCTGCATCATTTACATTGAAAAACAATGGTCACTGAAGCTTGACTTCAAGTAGGCATCATGTTGTTATTTCACTCAATTGTAGATTTGGTTATGAATGCTACACAAACATTTAGAAAATGAAGACAGACACCACATTGTATTTCATTTATACTTTTTTATATCAAACCAAAGAACAGCCACGCTTCCTTCTCCTTATTAGCAGAGTATTAAGTTGATTTAGTTTTTATCTAAGCACTAGCAAAATACCCACACTTCGCAGCGGAGAAGTAGTGTGTTAAAGAAGTTATGAAAAAGAAAAGGAAACATTTTAAAAATAACGTAAATGATTGTCAATGTAATTGTTTTGTGACTATTATGAGTGTTGCTGTCATCAAGGATTTGATTATCATTATTTCTTTCAATCAGGTTCGTATTTGGAGGATGTGTTGTGTTCAAGTTATATTCCGTGTTTGTCAACCGTTGTAAAGATAACAGGTTTCATTCATCGAAGTGTTCACTACCCAAATCGGTACTCGTGAATCTAAGATGTTTAACAGGCATTCCCAGTATTAAGTTGTGGATTTGCCTGCGAATATTTAGCAGCAGTGTGTCTATGAACTTAATTTAAACTTAAGCTTTACACCTTGCTTTCCTATTGATATGTCTACAAAGGCTTGTTCAGATTCAGAGGGTTGTTCCTTTCTTACTGTATCAATAAACAGCTCGTCTTATTCTTTATCTGAGACATCACACACTGCATCACAGGTTTACCTTTCCCAGTCCTGCATACTTTAGCGAAGTGGTTCAATTTACCACATTTTTTACACTGTCTTCCTTTAGCTGCACATTGACTTTTTCCACCGTGTGCTTTGTTTCCGCAGTAGCTGCACTTATAGATAGATAGATAGATAGATAGATAGATAGATAGATAGATAGATAGATAGATAGATAGATAGATAACTTTATTAATCCCAAGGGGAAATTCACATAAATGCTTGTATGCGTCACACGCTACATATTCTTTTGCTGCCTTCTCAATTGTGTAATGCGTTTTTTGTTCAGTGCTCTTTGGAGATCTTGCTTGTTGTCTGCGTACTGCGTTCACAGTCAGTTCACGTGAGCCACTCGGAGTACATGCATCGAAGGTTCTCAGCTGTGCTTGTGCTATCTCGTGCGATCTTGCGATGTCCACGGCTTTATTTAATGTTAGCTCAGACCCGGAACTTAAAAGTTTCTCTCGCACTTTCGCTGAGTTTGTGCCAAACACTATTCTATCCCTGACCATCTCATCTTCGTTTGCATAAGCACGGTCCTTCACAGGCAATTTTAACTCCGTTACAAAGTGATCGAAAGTCTTGTTTATACCCTGCGTCCACTCATTAAACTTCTATCTCACGATTATCGTATTAGTCGTAGGCATGACAAACGCCAGCGGCAGCGTGTCTATGAACGTAATTTAAACTTAAGCTTTACACCATGCTTTCCTATTGATATGTCTACAAAGGCTTGTTCAGATTCAGAGGGTTGTTCCTTTCTTACTGTATCAATAAACAGCTCGTCTTCCTCTTTATCTGAGACATCACACACTGCATCACAGGTTTACCTTTCCCAGTCCTGCAAACTTTAGCGAAGTGGTTCAATGTAACACATTTTTTTACAATGTCTTCCTGTAGAAAGATGACAGGTTTCATTCATCGATTCCTTTCTTACTGCATCAATAAACAGCTCGTCTTCCTCTTTATTTGAGACATCACACACTGCATGCACAGGTTTTTTTTTTACACTGTCTTCCTTTAGCTGGACATTGACTTTTTCCACCGTGTGCTTTGTTTCCGCAGTACCTGCACTTATGAATATGCTTGTATGCGTCACTCGCTTCATATTCTTTTGCTGCCTTCTCAATTGTGTAATGCGTTTTTCGTTCAGCGCTCTTTGGAGGTCTTGCTTGTTGTCTGCGTACTGCGTTCACAGTCAGTTCACATGAGCCGCTCAGAGTACATGCATCGAAGGTTGTCAGCTGAGCTTGTGCTATCTCGTGCGATCTTGCAATGTCCACAGCTTTATTTAATGTCAGCTCAGACCCGGCACTTAAAAGTTTCTCTCGCACTTTCGCTGAGTTTGTGCCAAACACTAGTCTATCCCTGACCATCTCATCTTCATTTGCATAAGCACAGTCCTTCACCAGCAATTTTAACTCCGTTACAAAGTGATCAAAAGTCTCGTTTATACCCTGCATCTTCTCATTAAACTTGTATCTCGTGAATATCGTATTCGTCTTAGGCATGACAAACGCCTCAAAATGGTCATAATAAGATTTCAGTACCCTGGCTTCCTCCTGGATGAGAGTCCATGTGTTAAAAATGTCTCTTCCTTTTTCCCCAGTCCACAGGAGCAGGTAGCTGCATTTCTCACTCTCGTCTTTGCCTTTTAGCGGGCCAGAAAACATCAGCTCCACGTGCTGTCGGAACTTTTTCCATTCTCCCGGCAGGTTAAGAGAATCCCAGTCAATTCGTGGCGAGGGAACTCCAACAAAATCCATGACTGTCCTCTATTTTGACACCATGTCTTGTTTTCACAAATTGTGAAAAATGAAATGATGGCGAAACTTTCTTTTAAAGTTTGTAGGGGAACTTTATTTATTACAGCTCTTACATTCACGGCATCTGTGCTCTAAATTAACTTCCATAATAGTAACCTTGAGGTCCCTTTTTCTGGTGCCTTCCTGATGACATAGGTGCCTAAACCATCCATCCATCCATCCATTTTCCAACCCGCTAAATCTGAACACAGGGTCACGGACCGGAACCAATCCCGGGCAGGGTGCCAACCCACCGCAGTGCCTAAACCATGCCTGATAATAATACATTTCAATGACTTATAAATATTACAGTGATCACCTCGATAGACATCTTACCACCCAAATCACTACTCGTGAATCTAAGATGTTTAACAGGCATTCCCGGCATTAACTTTTTGATTTGCCTGCGAATATTTAGCGGCAGCGTGTCTATTGGATTGCTGCTGACGGACGGCCTTATATGGGCAGGCACTCAGTTACATGGGAGGCGTGGGTATGGGGGACGCAATATAGGCAGGCAGCTAACTACGTGGGAGGTGTGGTGATGGGGGACGCAACTCCACCTCACATGGCTACCGAGTTGCAGGCTATGGCCGTATATATGTATGTAAGTAGGATTCAGTTATGACCGTTATGCGTAGAATTTCGAAATGAAACCTGCTTAATTTTTGTAAGTAAGCTGTAAGGAATGAGCCTGCCAAATTTCAGCCTTCCACCTACACGGGAAGTTGAAGAATTAGTGATGAGTCAGTGAGTCAGTCAGTGAGGGCTTTGCCTTTTATTAGTATAGATACTTATCATACATAAATTGCTTGCAGTTATAAGTATATTCATTTATAACTATATTCAATATAACTTTATTCATTTTGACAAATATCTCCACAGAATTTCAAGATGAATGATTTTTACCCTCCCTGACTCCATACTTAATATACCAAAAACATGGGAGCAACAAGCTGGTTTGAAATGAGTACAAGAATTTTTTTGATGGCCCTGACACCTTGGTTAGCAGGGACATAATGGCCATCCTCCCTGAAGATATGAATGATTACCATCATGAAGAGTGCACAATTTACTTTAATGTGGCACAATTGAGAAGACAGTGAGGATGTATGGCCCCCCACAACCCCACAACCCCACCATGTAGCACACCCTCTTGCATCTCCGGTAGATGTACCCCTGTTCCCAAATTATCACTCATTGTACACTGTTAAAAATAAAGTGGATCTTTAGAGTGATGCCTTTGGGAAACCATTTTTGGTTTCCAGAAGGAACCTTCATTTATTTAGATCTGTAACAGGATAGATAGATAGATAATTTATTAATCCCCAAGGGGAAATTCACATTAAGGAACCAATCATTTTAAGAGTACAACTGGAACCCCATCATTTAAAAATTCGATTAAGATATCACTTGCGGGAGCACCTATGATTCCAATTTATTAATCGGTACTTTATAACCTTTGTCTCGGGATTTAGTAACACAAAACAAAACTAAGCCGATGTCCCAAATGGTTTCTACGTCGTGTTCGCTTAAAAAAAATTAATACAAAATTTCTGTTTCTTGAAAATATGTGAGAAACCATATCGATGAACGCGTGACTAAAAACGAAACCACATACCGATCAGTGGTTCACCGCAAGAAGCAGCCAGCCATTTGGTGCAAAGGAATTATAAACAACAATCGACTGACGCCTGCTAATGAGACAGCTTTTACGATTTAAGTACATGAGAAATTGTCCATGTTTTGCAAAGCTCGGACGCGCTAAAGGGTCATCAGTAACACAGTTTCTCCCAGGAATCTTTACTGGCGACATCGAGAAAAAAATATAACTTTACAAGCACAATAATAAAATGGCATGACAAACTTTTGTCATCATCTACTGCTGCGGGGTTTATCAGCAGCGGCCCCTAACAGTCAGTCTCTTGGACTACCTGTGAAAACAGAAGTTCGACTGCCAATGAACGTGCGCTGCGCTGTTTGCGTTATAAACTCGTCTATCAGGAAGTGCGTGACGTGTCGCTACACCAGAGGAGCGCTGCTTCACAGGTGAAGTCACATGAAACAGGTGTGCAGGCTGCCCGCGTGCATGGTGAAGCCTGGCACTGAAGGTGTGTAGCAGACACCAGTGTCCCCGATTCGTATCAAGCCATTTGAGAGGTGAGTTGCTCATGACAGGTACAGTCTTTAAAAGCTATGGGCAAAGGTAACAAGTGCATTAAGAAAGGTGGGGCAGTACGTTACAGATTATAGCGGCGAAACCTGCTAGACAGGTGACAACTACATTCTATAGCCAGTTAGCTGAAAGCACTGTTTTCACGGGGTTAATTTTTTGCCCACGACTATACTTTACAATATTTAGAGAAAAAAATTTGTTTAACAAGTAAATTGGTCTTCCAGCGTATTGGGCAAGAAAGTGCGTTTTAAGGGAAATGCGGAAGCGGAAGGTTTCTTTTCTGAATTGACATCGATATGATCATTTCTACCCGGGTACAACATCCTTGGGAGAAGATTATGAACTAAATCTGATGTCACGAATAATTTTACCTTCAAGTCAACGCGATTTGAAGCTGTACAGTAAAAGAGATTTCGTAGTTTTTTGAAAAAGCTTTATATTGACAGATGTGAGCTCGTATTAGATTCAGATAAATCAAAGATGAGGCGTACACGTTAAGTGAACCGTTTGTCTGAGGGTGTTACGGGGTGTTCGACTTCGTGACTTTTTGAATGAAGTGGGTGTCACATGTTCTCTTTTTAAATGTCTAACATTCAAGATTTAGGGTGTGGGATAATTTTTAGGTGAAATATGGAATGAGCTCCGTTTGGCGAAAATAAAGGAGCTGATCCATAACGCTATATACAGACTAAAAAAATGTGGCGTATTTGCTTAAATTAGGGAAATCATGGCACTGGCTGAGGGTATAAAACTGGCGTGTGTGCGCAATGTAGGGAAATCACCGCAGTACCCGCAGTCATATTCTACCCGCATCGAACACCGAGAAGGAGCTGAGGGTTGCATGAGATCAGTAACCCATCCGCTCTTTTCCTCTCCTCCGGGAAGGCGCATATCTTCTTAATAATAATAATACATTTTATTTATATAGCGCCTTTACCATGCTCAAAGCCCTTACATAATATAAGAAAGAACGGCAGGGTATAGCATTGTACAAACCAAATAAATAAATAAAGAAGAGTAAGACAGTAAATTCAGAGAAGGCCTAACAGACAACATAATTGATGGTCTCGCACACACACATACAGGCTACATGAGCATCTTGACAGAGAGTTAAACTGAGAGAAGGGGAATAAAGTCAAGTAGAGCTAAAAGCCTTCCTGAACAGATGAGTTTTGAGTTGTTTTTTAAAAGAATTCATGGAGTCAGCTGATCTGATTAATTTCGGTAGGTCATTCCAGAGTCTGGGCGCTATACAGCTGAAGGCCCTGCTGTCACCCATGGAGTGTAGATTAGTGTGGGGCACAACAAGATTGGCAGAATCAGAGGACCTTAGTGGGCGGGCAGGCACATAGTGATGGAGAAGGTCACTGATGTAGTTGGCGCCAGGTTATTTAAACCTTTGTAGGTTATTAGTAGGATTTTATATTCAATTCTGTAAGACACAGGGAGCCAGTGAAGATGGAGCAGGATGGGTGTGATGTGCTCACTGCTGCTGGTTCGAGTAAGGACTCTTGAAGCTGAGTTTTGAATAAGCTGGAGCTGTGATATAAGATTAGAAGGGGCACCTGCCAACAGCGAGTTACAATAATTGATGCGGGATGTGATAAAAGCATGGACAAGTTTCTCAGCACTAGAAAAGGAGAGGAAGGAGCGAACACGGGATATGTTACGGAGGTGAAAGTAAGAAAGTTTCTTAATGTGATTTATGTAGGCAGAATAAGAGAGGGAGGAATCAAAAATGACACCAAGATTCTTTGCAGTGGGCGCAGGTCTGATGAGATCACCACCAAGATGGACTGGGAAGGAGCTCAATTTATTAAGTTGCATTTTTGTCCCATTTTGCAGGAGTTCAGTTTTGTTGCAGTTTAATTTTAAAGTGTTCTGCTCCTTCCAGGTTTTAATTTCACTAAGGCAAGTTGTGAGCTGAGAAAGCTCTGATGAAGTTTCACTTTTAACATTGAAGTAGAGTTGAGTATCATCTGCATAAAAGTGATAGCCCAGTCCATAGCTACAAATAATATGGCCAAGGGGAAGAATGTAAATACAGAAGAGAAGAGGGCTGAGGACAGAGCCCTGAGGAGCTCCTTGTATGACTGGCGCCAAGCTGGATCTGCTGTTGCCAAGACTAACAAACACTTGCCTATCAGTCAGATAGGACATGAACCACTGGAGGGCAGTGCCAGAGATACCCAGCATGTTCTCCATTCTGGACAGTAGGATGTCATGTCTGACCTGAGTGTCAAATGCTGCACTGAGGTCTAATAGAATTAATATGCTGGTTTGTCCCAAGTCTGCAGCCATAAGCAAATCATTGGTTACCCGTAGCAGAGCAGTTTCACAGCTGTGCTGCGCCTTGAAACCAGATTAAAAGGGTTCTATCAAATTATTAGAAGTTAAGTAGTTGGTGAGTTGGGAAGCTACAACACCCTCAAGAACTTTTGACAGGAAAGGTAAGTGGGAAACAGGCTGAAATTTGTTAAGATTGTCAGCATCAAGCCCAGACTTTTTTAACATTGGGGTTACAGAAGCGATTTTCAAAGTGAGCGGCACAGAGCCAGTGTTGAGGGATGTTGAGTTTATTATTGTTGTAGCAGTCGGGATTATGGCATGAAGGCAGGATTTAAGCAGTGTGCTGGGGATGGGGTCCAGTACACAAGTAGTCAGCCTCATCTTACAAAGCAGGTTATTAACAAAAGCAGTTGTGACTGGTGAGAACTTGGAGAAGGAGCTGTGGTAAAACAAGGAGAGATATAAACAGATGATGTATTTATGTTATCCATCCATCCATCCATTGTCCAACCCGCTGAATCCAAACACAGGGTCACGGGGGTCTGCTGGAGCCAATCCCAGCCAACACACGGCACAAGGCAGGAACCAGTCCTGGGCAGGGTGCCAACCCACCGCAGTGTATTTATGTTAGTTGAATTATTTAGATCTTTAATTTTGTTACTGAAAAAGTGGAGGAATTCCTCACAGACTTCAGTAGAACAGGTAGATGGGCCAGATGCGGGTTCGAGTAGTTTATTAACTACAGAAAACAAAACCCTTGGGTTATCGTGGCCACTTTCTATTATTCTGCCATAGTAGGTGTTCTTGGCAGCAGTTCGTGCTTCTCTGTAAGCTCTTTGGTGGTCAGAGAAAGCCTGGATGTGCACGGTGAGGCCAGACTTATGTGACATTCTCTCAGCTGCTTTCATAGATCGCAATTCTGAATTATAGCAGGGAGCTGAACGTTTAAAGGAAACCTCCTTATGTTTTAAAGGAGCTGTTTTATCTAATGCTGAATGAAGGGCTGAGTTATAGTGATCAGCAAGACTATCTAGTGTTGACGGAATAGGTGAAGACAGTAAAAGATCAGAAATGGATCCGGAAAGGATAGAGGGACAGATATTTTTAAGGTTTCTGTAAGAAATTTGTCATTTACAGGTAAGACGAGAGAGAGTGAGACAGTGAAAAATACTGCTTTATGGTCAGAGAGTCCCAAATCAGTGCTGTAAATGTTGGCAACAGATGGTCCAGAAGTGCAGATTCTTAATGTTAAGGCCACATAATCCAGTTGAAGGTCAGCAGGTGCAGGATGGGACAGCAGATGGAGCTTGGCACCCGTAACACTCACACAGTGCCAATTTGGAATCTGCAGTCAATCCAACCTGTGCGACTTTAGGGACGTGGGAGGGAAAATAGAATAGTAGGACAGCCACAGAGATAACGCACAAACGGTTTTGATTAAAGCAAATATTACAAAACAAAATGTACGAGTTCAAATGAAACATTATATGTAAATTTCAATTATATTCTATAATACGGTGAGTTTGGGGCAGGTGATGGTCTAAAAATGTAATTTTAGTGTGCATCATGATTGGATATGGAAATCGAGTTACTTCTCCCTTTATGCTTAACGGGTTTTCTTTCGGTGCTCTGAAATAAAGCTCCCTGATGTTTTCCATTGCTTTCTTAGTTGCAGGGCCGTCTCTGGGTATAGGCTGTCCAGGCAAGGGCTAGGATGCATTAGTGCAGCCCGTTGAAGAGATTCTTAGCATTATTTTGTTTAGAAAAATTTGTCCGGACCGGAGCACAAACAAACATTTATATTGTGCGCCCCAGCAGCGCCTGCAATGTCTGCACAGAACAATCGCCGTACTGTTGCATACACTAGAGCAGGCCACATACCAGGCATCTAGTGTGACATGCGGCCTCCTCACTACCTCTGCGCCCCATGTGTGACAGTGAGGCACAGCTGCTTTAAGTTTGGCAGTTAGCCCCTGCCAGGACCAGGAGTCAGGACTCACCACTGGTCTTCCCATGTGACACACAACCTGTCAGAAGGACACATAAGCTGGGTCCCAGTCCCCTCCTCCTCCTCCTCCTCTGCTGCAACTTGGCTCAGACACAGGAAGAAGAGGGTGATGGTGTGAGGAACATCATCAGAATTGGCCGATGTTAAGAGTGGTGTTCCACAGGGGTCAGTGTATGGCCGCTGCTATCTCTCTATATATAGAATCCAAAGTCTGTCTGTCTGTCTGCTTTTCACGAGAGAACTACTTAACGGATTTAGATCTCCTTTTGTCTATAATTTGCCTGAACATTCTGGTTGATTTTGAAACTTCTCTCATCGCACTAAGAATCATAGTTCACTTTCAGGAGCGATATATTCGCGCTAATCTGAGACATAGGATACGGGCTGAGGGGATGGGGAAGCCTGACGTCAGGGGCAGGGGCCTCCTCACTGTCCTGTTTCACTACTACTCTGGCAGAGCCGTGGGGTACGGCTAGTTTTAAATATATATAAATGATTTAGATAGGAATATAAGTAACAAGTTAGTTAAGTTTGCAGATGATACCAAGATAAGTGGATTAGCAGATAATTTGGAATCCGTTATATCATTACAGAAGGACTTGGACAGCATACAGGCTTGGATAAATTTGTGGCAGACGAAATTTAATGTCAGCAAATGTAAAGAATTACACACAGGAAGGAAAAATGTCAGGTTTGAATAAACAATGGGCGGTCGGAAAATCGAGAGTCCACCTTATGAGAAGGATTTAGGAGTCATAGTGGACTCTAAGCTATCGACTTCCCGACAGTGTTCAGAAGCCATTAAGAAGGCTAACAGAATGTCAGGTTATATAGCGCCTTGATGTGTGGAGTACGAGTCACAGGAGGTTCTGCTCAACCTTTATAACATACTGGTGAGGCTTCATCTGGAGTACTGTGTGCAGTTTTGGTCTCCATGCTTCAAAAAGGACTTAGCAGTGCTAGAAAAGGTCCAGACAAGAGCAACTAGGCTGATTCCAGGGCTACAGGGGTTGAGTTATGAGGAAAGATTAAAAGAGGTGAGCCTTTACAGTTTAAGCAAAAGAAGATTGAAAGGTGACCTGACTGAAGTGTTTAAAATTATGAAGGGAATTAGTACAGTGGATTGAGTTGGTGATTTTAAAATGAGTTCATCAAGAACACAGAGACACAGTTGGAAACTTGTTAAGGGTAAATGTCACACAAACATTAGGAAGATTTTCTTTACACAAAGAACGATAGACACTTGGAATAAGTGACCAAGAAGTGTGGTAGACAGTAAGACGTTGGGGACTTTCAAAACTCGACTTGATGTTATTTTGGAAGAAATAAGTGGGTAGGACTGGCGAGCTTTGCTGGGCTGAATGGCCTGGTCTCGTCTAGCGTGTTCTAATGTTCTAAGGCTCTAACTGCGGCGCCACAAGGTGAGTGACTGCCGCTTCAGTCCAGGTATCTTCCATAATGATGTTATAAATGGTTTTGCTGCAAGAAATTCAAAGCGTTTCCAAGTTTAAAAAGACTGTTATTTGCAATGTTAAGTTCCGCCATTTACCAATGACTTGCTTCTAATATTATTTGTTGTAATTCCTTTTTCTATATAATGTTTGTAGAGTCTGTTAAATAAGTTCTGTACATTCAAAGTGGTTGTACTGTATTTTGTTATTTTACTGTTCTATATACGTTTTGTATGCTTTGTTACATTCAATTTATATGCAAAATGTTCTATTGTTTTATTATATTTTTATTCCATTTATATTTATTTTTAATTAAATAAGTTATTAACCTGTGTTAGTAGTATATTTTGTGGGTAAGTCAGAGTATGGTTGTGTGAAATAAGGGGGGTGTACTGGAGACCAACTAGGTTAGAAACGGCCCTGCTTAGTTGTTCACGCATTTATCTTTAAATCACCAATGGTTATAAATTTTCTTTCACTCTGTAACACACATATTTTAGAAACAAATTTACCTAGAGCAACTAAAGTTTACTAACTAGTAAATATCAATCACTTCGAGTGACAGCTGTTCCTAACCACAAGAGTATAACACTCAACAGAGAATTGAGCAATATTTGGAGTGTACAGTTATCTTTGAATTAGAAATAATTTGCTTTTTTTCCCCCAACTGTTTGCCATCATTTTGCCATGATCAAAATTTTTAACAGCTTGCGGCATATTACCAAACATAAAATGATACTGGGAACAAAAGCTTGTTTGGACAGGTCTCCTCAGATGGGTTGAATTGTCAGTGTATTCACTCGCTGTGTGGATTTTCCATGTTCTGCCCATGTCCCCCATAAACTTGTAAGACTTCAGGGTTCATGCATCAGCCCATCATTCACTGTCTGTCAGGATTTTTTTCCATGTCCTCCACTGGCTTGTATGACTGTTAGGGTCAGACCTCATCCCATTCACTATCTGCAAATATTTTGCATGTTTCCCCCAACCCGTCCCTCGTCAGTGTGTATGATTCCAGGGATCAGACGTCAGATTTGTGCATTTCTTCTCATGTCCTTATCGGCTTGTATGGCTGCTGGTTTCAGACCTCATGCCATTCACTATCTGTGAGAATTTTACATGTTCTCCCCATGTACCCCCATAAGCATATAGGACTTCTGAGTTTGTCCATCAGCCCATTCACTGTCTGCATGGATTTTGTATGTTTTCTTCCTGTCCTCCATGGGCTTGTATAACTTCTTGTTTCTGAAGTTAGCCTATGTGAATTTCCCCTTGGGGATTAATAAATCTCTATCTATCTATCTATCTATCTATCTATCTATCTATCTATCTATCTATCTATCTATCTATCTATCTATCTATTGTGGAAAGCATACCCCCGGGCACAGACAGACCGACACCAGAATGTCCAAAACACACTTCTTTATTTTTCCAAAACAGCACCACAATGCCTTCATCCACCAACTCTCTTCCTTTCTCTCTTTCTTTCTCCTCGTCTCTCTCTTCCTCTTTATCTCTTGACCTTCTCTCCTCTCTTCACAAGCTTCGTCTCCTTCCTCCCAACTCTGGCTCGTTTACTGGAGGGAGGTGGCCCCTTTTATCCTGACCCGGATGAGCCCCACCTGATGTCACTTCCTGGTGTGGCGGAAATGTCAGGAGAGCACCTGGAAGCACTCCGTGTGTCCTTGGGATTGCTTCTGGCAGCAGTTCCTGGTATGGCGGAAGTGCTGCCATCCAGAATTCCCTAACTGTCTGGGCACCCCCTGGCGGTGGCCACATCCTCCCTTAGGGGTGAGCGTCCCAGTTCCGTTCCCGTGACCCCCAAACAGACCCGGGTGGGTGCCCTTTCATGGCCCAGGGGAGGTATTGTCCATCTCGGGGACTGTCCAGGCGTCCCGGCTGGGCAGGGTCCCCAGTCATCTGGGACACTATCTATCTATCTATCTATCTATCTATCTATCTATCTATCTATCTA
>JANRMT010062846.1:19867849-19881275 GCA_026402145.1 Polypterus bichir lapradei | reverse complement strand
CACAACTATCTATCTATCTATCTATCTATCTATCTATCTATCTATCTTTTATATAGTACCTTTCACAACTATTTATCTATCTATCTATCTATCTATCTATCTATCTATCTATCTATCTATCTATCTATCTATCTATCCATCCATCCATCCATCCATCCATCCATCCATCCATCCATCCATCCATCCATTCACTGGCTGTGTGGAGTCCGTAGACTTTTCCTTTTTGCCTCAGATGACTCTACATTGAAAGAGGCAGGGTGAGGATGTGACTGACTAAATGGCTGAATGTAGTTGAAGTAACCATAATGATGCTGGGCCAAAAGAAGGGAGATCTCCAAACACTTCCTTTCTACAATTTGAACTTACTAGAAAGTAGAAAACAGGCAGGGGAGGCTTCTGCTTTTCTCCACGGCAAATGCTTGTTGGCCAGCTACGTAGAATGTACCACATCAGATAACCAGTTGGGGTAGTGGACATACCATCGCCACAGCCGAAATATTTCAAAGCCAAAATGAAAAAGCTGCAGAAATTTGAAGTGACTTCCTTTTCTGAGTAAAGTAACACTCAACTGAGGAGCTTTGTCTTCAGTTCCACATATTGGGAAGTTCTGCGCCTCCCCTAATAAACAGTGTCCTTCCAGCAGCCCCTTTCAGTGCGTCTCACCACTGAGGGGGGGTGTTAGCTCAAAGGTCTTTCTTGGAAAATGTACACATCACTAATAGCCATTTTAGAACTATATTAGTCAATTTTATAATTTTAAATAAAAAAAATGTAATTAGCGAAGACAGTGAAACGTGTCCCAAAGAGATCCAAATTTGGTCCCCTATCTGTGAAATGGAACATGCCAAGGGACTTCTTGAAATCTGCTTTTGTAACTTGTTTCTAATATGGATATGCAAGAGGAACCAGGGTGCTAGGAGCACCACCTTCTTTTTCTCCCTCTAAATATGGCTGCCTTTTTAATCTCTACAGTGCAGATAGCTCAGGGGTGTCCAACAGCATGTGGCTAACCTGCATTTTCCGTCCTTCCTTCCTTTGCCCAGTATGTATATTTGACTTCATTTAAAACTTTATGCTTTTGAATGCACACACATCAATATCAAGAAGATTTTAAAATAGAAAGTATACATAAAACTCATGTGGCGGATACATTTCGAAATTAGATGAGTACATCTTTATTGACATCTGCTTTCTTCCATGCATGTTCTAGAGAGATTTGCTTACCACTTTTGACACATGCCATGCCCCTTGCTGCTCTAGACAGGCACTCATTAACTTTCACACACACATAGAGAGAGAAGTGCATGCTGCTCTGTGATATGGACGATGAGATAAAAGTGTCCATTCTTGACAGCATTGCCACCATGATCTGATTGTGTGTGTGTGTGTGTGAGTGTTTTATTTTTTTAGGAATTTGCTTAGGAGGTCCTGTTGCTGCTCGTGAGGGGGTATGATGCCAAGGGTACGAGTCTGGTACAGCCTTAGGAAGGGAATGCTGCCAGAAAAGGCTTGGTGAGTGTGGGTGTGTTGAGAGTGGGCATGTTAGAGTACAGTAAATGGATGGACCAAGCAGTGCCAAAGAGTTTGACCTGATTGAGGAAGCTAACTCTGTGTGGCTAGAGTCTGGACTTCACAAGTCTGGTGGGCCATTTTGTATGTATTAACTATAAATTCTACCTAGAATTATAATAATTCTTTGCATTTATATGACACATTTCTCACTACTCAAAGCGCTCAGCAATTGCAGGTTAAGGGCCCAACAGAATAGTGTCTCTATTGGCATTTACAGGATTCGAACCGGCAACCTTCCGATAGCCAGTGCAGATCCCTAGCCTCAGAGCCACCACTCCACCTTAAAAATCACAAGTGTTTGTATATGTGGTAGGCAACGTTACAAACTGAATGACACACTATTAACTTAGTGATGGAATTCAACCGTCAGTCTCATGCAAGCCCGGATTAAGACCCCCCACAGGCCCCTGGGTGACTCAGCTCACTTCTGGCATACGTATAAATAGTTTTAAACTTTGAGTAGGCAGCACAAGTGACAGCCACCTAAAGACAGAATCACATTACATGCCTCTAGTCAGAGGGGATGTCAAACTTGATGATTGTATGTTGATTTCATCACGTGAAGATGTCACATTACACAACTAGAGGTAGGGATGAGAAACTAGAGGACTCTGCCAGTACTTTCCAGCACAGTCTCACATTTCCAAAATATGACAAGCTCACTTTTTTTTTGACAGAGCTGGTGTTACACAAATGCTGTCGAGGTACATCAAGTTCAGCTGCAATCTCAGTCATTTATTGTTTTATTTTTTCCTTCTGTTGTGGCACATATAATCATAAGACATCATACAGACAAGTTCCTCTTCTGTTTGTGAGGTCCTTGCATTCTTTATTCCTCATAGCTACATTATACCCATTATATTTCAGCTGTGCGGTCATTTGTTTCCCAATACTCGCATGCACACAGAGCCGTCCCGATGACAATTGATGATGATTTGTTTGATTGTGTCACGGACAGTCCCCGACTCACAACCTGTGCATAGAAACTGCCCCTGAATCTTTTGGTGGTTCTTATGCTGCGTTCACATGCTGTTAGAAAGACAGAATATGCTAGTGTCTCAGTCTGAAATTTCATGTGAACGCCCGAGTTGGACAATCTGGAGAAGGCAATGTTACCCAAATTCTGCTGCTGTGACAGAACACTTAATATTCCACCCTGCCCTGGCTCCAGACCAAAATGAATAGGGAGGTATCTAAAGCTCTTAATAGGAAATGGCATTATAAAGTCCAAATGATCCACCATGTAACAGTATAGTCAGGGTAAGAGGGGCTCAACATGACATTTATGGGGACCTCAGCCAGTTAAATGAACCCTGCAGCTGCATTCAGCTCTGTAAATCGTCTACTATATAATAAAACTAGGGGGTTTTGCACCCTACTCGCTTCGCTCACCAAACCAGGCCTGCGCTAAGCACCAGCCACTTACGTGCCTGCCACTCACATATGTGGATTTCACTTTCAGCAAACAACAAATCTTTTAATTCTCGTGGATACGCCTTTTCATTGGGAAGAAACACTGCTTGTCCCTGATGGCAACACGAATTAGACGATCTACAAGTCTCTGACTTAAAGTTTAAATCCGAACAGTATATTCAATCTCGGGCGGCACGGTGGCGTGGTGGGTAGTGCTGCTGCCTCGAAGTTAGGAGACCTGGGTCCGCTTCCCGGGTCCTCCCTGTGTGGAGTTTGCATGTTCTCCCCGTGTCTGCATGGGTTTCCTCCCACAGTCCAAAGACATGCAGGTTAGGTGCATTGGCGATTCTAAATTGTCCCCAATGTGTGCTTGGTGTGTGTGTGTGTGCACACCCTGCGGTGGGCTGGCGCCCTGCCCGGGATTTGTTTCCTGCCTTACGCCCTGTGTTGGCTGGGATTGGCTCCGGCAGACTCCCATGACCCGGTAGTTAGGATATAGCGGGATGGATAATGGATGGATGGATGCAGAGTGGTGAATTTATTAGGTCTTTTCTAACATACATGGACATATAAATTGTGACAGATTGGGTCCGCTATTGCTCCCTTGAACCCTTGTCCAAGACGTCAGACACGATATAAAAGTCCAGTCGTTGACTTTATTTAAACTGCACAGTGCACAAAGCACCCTCCTCTCCACAATACTCATATAATTACACAATACTCAATACAATAACAATCCTCCACTCCCAGACGCGTTGCCACCCTTCCACCCAGCTCAGCTCGCTCTGAGTTCCCAGAGTCCTTTTATTATCCCTGACCCAGAAGTGTTCCAATCCCCAGTCCATGTGATTTCCTATTACTTCCGGGTCAGATCAAAAGTCCTTTTCTTCACCCCGGAAGCATGTCATTCCCCTTGTCCATGTGACTCGGACGTACTTCCGGGGCGTAAGGCAAATACTCGTTGTTCCTCCCTGCACCGTCTCCTAGCGGCCCCCATGGTATCCAACAGGGCTGTGCATAAAGACTCCAATGTCCATGATGCCTTGCTGGTCTTCGGGGCACCTCCATACTGCAGGGAGGTCTCTACCTGGCGGCGTGGGGGGTATTGGTCGGGATGAACGGCCGGCCATACATCACAAAATATATGATCTTTTAAACAGCATGTTTAAATGAAGGTCATGTCTTTGAAAAAAAAAATGAAAAACTGACTTTACAATAACTTATTCGACAAAAATAAACAGATATGCAATTTCTTTCTTTGGAAGAATAAGTCCACCTTTGAGTCTAAAAGATGGTATTTCCCCCTTTTGGCAGAAGAAAAACAAAATTTCAAGTAGGGTTTCCTGTAACTTCCAGTTTCCCCAGTCCTCCATGCAGAATTCTTTCAGCTGTGTTATAATTGAGGGGTGTCTTGCATGCACGGCCCATTTCAAATCCCCACGCCACTCCCACAGTAAAATCTCAATGGGATTCAAATCTGGGAGTTGACTTTGCCATTCCAGAACCTTCCTTTTCTTTCTTTTCAGCCAGTTTCATTTTTGACTGAGCTTCAGTCTTCTGATAGATAGGCTCACATAATTGTAAAGCACCAACTGATAAAATGAAGAATTCCTAATGGATTTTGTGATGGTGATCTGCCCAGGCCCTGGAGCAGCAAAGCAGTCCCAAACAAGAACATTTCCACCACTATACTTAAGAGCCGTTATCAGATTCTTTTGATCAAATCTTGCCTTTGGTTTCCACTTGCACATCTTCTGTTACTCTGGCCAAATAATGTATTTGTCCTGATGTTCCTTCTGGTTTCCTTCTGGCACACCTCCCTTGTAGATCTATTTTGTGCAGACTCTTTCAAATTCTACTGTAGACTCTTGCATTTTGACATCTACAGTGGCGAGAGCTATCTGTAGGTCTCGTGATGAAATGAGGGGCTTCTTACACACTTTTCAGCATCTTGTGTTCTGCTGTCAGGCTGAACTTGCTGGGGAGAGCTGGACTGGACAAGTTGGCAGTTGTTTGAGATCATCTCCACTTGTACTGTACATGTTCTTCCTCACAGTGAAATGATTGATTTTCAATTGCTTGTAGATCTTTTTAAATGACTTCCCAGACTCATAGGCATCTATAACCTTCTTTGTGAAGGCCGCAGAGACCTCTTTTGATCTCCGCATGGTGGTAACACACACTCTTAACAACAAAGAGCAAAACAAATGTTTGACGTTTAAATTAAACAGCTTCAGTCAAGATCATCTCTAATGATGTTCTAATCATTTGCAAACTCCCACAGCACGTGAACACAGCATAAATCTGAGGTGGGGTTTATACTGGGATGAGGCCATAAATGGTGGCACTGATACTTGGACATTGAAAAAGGAGAGGTTAAGCAGAAGCGGCAGGTTACTGCCTCTACACTGTGAATTGATGTGTGCTGTGACGCAGACTTCCATCCATCCATCCATCCATCCATCCATCCATCCATCCATCCATCTTCTTCTAATCCCCTTTAGTCCATTAGAGGATCACACAGAGCTTAAGCCCATGCAAGCATCAACTGGCATAAAAGCAGACACCAGCCACAGACAGGATTCTAGCAATCTTGATGTTTTGAGTGTTTAATTGTGTGTACATGTCACTAATGGCCTACATTTTTCTCATTCCCCTTTCACAGGGATGATCTCCTGCTGACAGCGCCATGAAGAGGACCAGGCAGTGGGATGTTCACAAAGCTACCGTGCTGGCCGGTCTTTTCTACTTTGTGCATTCTGCAGCCAAGGCATGCATCTTCCCATTTCTGACTCTGTATTTCCGACAGCTTGGCCTGCCTGCTCCCCATACAGGTGTCATCATGGGCACAAAGCAAGTCATCTATATGGTGGGCGCACCAGTACTCTCCTACTTGGCTGGCCGCTATGAAAAGAGAAGGGTCCTCATTATCTGCTCACTGCTGTGCTCCATAGGTGCTGGACTTCTTCTTATCCTAGTTCCTCCTGCTGACAGGGAGGCATGGAGCAAAAACTGCAGTAGCAGGTTGGCATCTCCTGTGCAACCTTCTGCAAGTGGTGTGACCCAGGCAGCTCTCCTTTCCATGGCAAGCAGACCACAGGCTCATGAAGATAATACCTTCAGTGCTGATAGACAAATTGCAGTGACTCGGCCGTCAGATGTCATCACACTGGCAGTAGTATCTCATCTCCTTGACGACATGGCCACCCACCATATGGCATCCCAAAAGGCAGCCATTCTTCTTGAGGGGGATGGAAATGAAGCTCTGCTAAAAGAGGATCTCAGCTCTGGAAACTATGAAGTAAAAAACTCACCTGGTAATGACTCGGCCTCCCAAAAAGATCTCCAACCAGTCATATACAGACCACAGAGATCTCTGGATAGTGAAAACCATAGCAAATATGCTTTTACAGATTTTCAAAGCTTCTTTGCCCTGGATGCCCAGCATCAGATGTTCTTCCTTGTGCTCATAGTAGTAGTACTGTGGGAGGTTTCCACTGCCCCATTGGAGTGGACGGTGGATGATAGCCTCTTTGAGTATATGGACTTTGTTGATGCAGCTGACCGTTACAATAGGCGCTGGATGTGGGGACATGTGGGGGCAGCTTACAGTGCCTGTGGTGTGGGCTTTCTGGTGAGCAGTCTTGGATGCTTCCTAGGGGGTCGTGTGCCTCGAAGTGCTGTGCACTTCTATGGGTACGCTAGCCTAATGACCTTAGCCCTCTTGGTAGGGGCTTTCCTGCCAGCTTACATTAACAAGAAGCAGCAGCAGCAGTCCAGTAAAGGCTTGAAAGCCCTTGAGCTTATCTCTGGTGATGGACGGGCCCTTCTTTATGCCAGCACTGCCTTCCTGGTGGGTGCTGCTGGGGCCAACATTGAGAATTTTCTTTTCTGGCAAATGCAAGACAGAGGGAGTAGTCAGGCATACATGGGTATGTCAGTCTCAATCGCTCTGGCCTCCGAGCTCTTCATGTCCTTCTTTGGGGATAGAGTACTCCGATACTTTGGACAGAGCAGTGTGGTCACACTTGGATTAGCATGCATGTCCATCCAGTGTCTTTACTACTCCTTCCTCTGGTCCCCGTGGGCTGTGTTGCCCATCCAGATCCTTAGTGCCTTTAGTAGTGGTACCCTTTGGTTGGCACTACGCAAACAGTGTGACAACTTGGCTACTCCTGGAATGGAGCGATCCATCCAGAGGGTTTTCCACCTGCTGTCACTAGGCCTAGGAGCTGCAGTTGGTAGCTTTGCCAGTGGCTTCATTGTCAGTAGATTCAGTCTGGCCATCTTGTACAGAGCTGTATCAGTCACTCTGCTCTTATGGACCACCATCTTTGCCTCTCTGCAGATATGGTTACCCCATAAGAAAAAGATGAATTATTCACGGCTTTTGGCTATGGACAACAGTGAAAGGAGTGATTCTGATACTGATCAGGAGAGAGACTGGCTTGTGAAGGCTATGAAGGATGAGCGTGGTGGTATTGGAAGATGACAAATTTACTTGCTGATGAATTCACTGACCACAAATTTCACCCTATGAATGGTGCAAATGAGAGCCAGTAAAGATACAGGGTGAAGAATGAGTGGACGTGTTAGGTGCTCCTGCACTCCATCTGGTCATAGGAAGAACTCCAGGAGCCATAGGAGGCAAAGACGCCTGCTTGTCTTGTGCTTTTTTTTATGGAGTGAAATAACAGAAGTTGACTAGACGAGCAGTTATCTTCTTTTACAAAATGACCCCGAGTATAACAGAGAAGGTCTTATATGAGGACTGATAATAGCTAGGGACTAAACTAGCTAAATTAATCTCCTGGCTCTCAAACTAGATATCCATTATCTCTAGAGCTCAAACATATTGAGATTTGGTCTTTGATCCTCAATGTGTCCCTCAGCCAAATCTCACAGAGGTTGGTTTTTGATCTCCAGGGTATCTCGGGGATAAGTCACGCTCTGGCCTTTTGAACTCCATGCAAAGAAGGTACCTCTCCTCACATGTCCTCTTAGATGTAGACTCTATAAAGTTTCCTTGAGTCAAGTTCATCCCACCAAACAATCCATCTAGTGTACTAGTTAGCTAATGGGAAATTCATCCTAGCGATTCATCCTCATGGTAGCTTTCGAAGACAGATAACCTTGGGCTTTGGTCTCTGAAGCCTTCTCACTCAATCAGCTGGCCTTGAACCAAGTTAATTTGCTACCCAATCATGTACAAGTGTCTCTAAGCTGCATCTTCTTTCAGAAGAGCATCCACCTCCTTTTCAATATGTAATATGCTCCAAAGGCAAAAGCTCTGTGAGATCAGCCACTTCTCCTCTCCCATCTATGTCCTGCCCAACCCTACACCCCTGAGCCAGTCCTCTTGTGGCAGTGTACACCTGAGCTAATTACCAGCCTGGCAACTGACTTCCTATTCCATGCCAATCCCCATCCAGTCCACGGTTTATCCAACAAGTGTGTGACGGAGCCAAATCACATTTCAACATTCATATTAGACCCTTACAGTATCCTTGAGTAAGACCACCTTCAAGCCTAGATAAAGATCCCCCAAGTCAAAGTACATGTCTCCTGCAGTGTCACTGCCCAAATATCACTATTCAAATTGTTTACAATCCAGCATCACCCTGTTTCTAGCTCTACCTATCTCTTGTACATTGTTCTGTTTGAAACTTTTGAGCCTTTTAATTTACTCCTACCTTCAAAATTAAATTTATGTCATTTTACTCCTAAAGGATACTTTGCCATTCTTAGACGATCCATATGCATGCCAACCAGCTAGAAAATCCAAGATTTTCTATATGTATAATAACATGCTACTTTCGATGTTCTATACAGATAATGCACTTGAGCATATGTCATCTAACTTGAAATCTCAAGAGATACCCGCCACTTGAAGATGTTCTATATGTACGTCAACCCATTTGAAACCCCAAGACGTACCCTGTATATTAACATGCTTGAAACCCTGAGAGGAACATCCTTCCACTCTTCATTTACATGTAAACACACACAAAGGGGGCTAAAGACCCTGCTACCATCACTCCTTAGAAACACCGCTGGGCATTTTGCAGATTCCTTTTGCCAGTGGCTTTATCTGCTCTGCAGAGATGAGCGAAACAGGCAAGTTTTAATTTGAGTGCAGTTGTGCAGGTGATTGTGCAAATGCGAACTGCAAATGTTTTTGGGGGTTTTAAAGATTTTTTATTTTTTTGGATGGAAAACATGGAGGGTGGCGCGGTTGCACAGTGGGTAGCGCTGCTGCCTCGCAGTTAGATGAGCTGGGTTCGCTTCCCAGGTCCTCCCTGCGTGGAGTTTGCATGTTCTCCCTGTGTCTGCGTGGGTTTCCTCCGGGTACTCCAGTTTCCTCCCACAGTCCAAAGACATGCAGGTTAGGTGCATTGGCGATTCTAAATTGTCCCTAGTGTGTGGGTGTGTGTGTGTGTGCCCTGCGGTGAGCTGGCACCCTGCCCAGGGTTTGTTTCCTGCCTTGTGCCCAGTGTTGGCTGGGATTGGCTCCAGCAGACCCCTGTGACCCTGTAGTTAGGATATAGCGGGTTGGATGATGGATGGATGGATGGAAAACATGGAATACAACTCCTCGTTCATTGTTTACATGTGTTCTTTTCTGGAACTTTGTAAATCATGCATTCTGTACCACACAAGTAAAATGTTTTATTCAGCATCACACAGTTGTACAGTACTTTTTTTTTTTTTTAATGTGATATGCTGCTTATTTTCCACATAAAAACAGTAAAACAGAGTAAAATGCAACATGTATTTTCTTCACAAGAAAATCTCATTACACAGGAAGACAACCCCTTATTCTAGCTGAGGATATGCACACCTATTTCCTTTACTAGACATCTTTACTTAAATACTATAATGACAGACAGATGCATGCAGAATTAATGCATGAAAATACTAGAGACAGGAACTACATGCCCTTCTTCTTTTATGAATGGCATGAATTTCTCTGGAAGTGAAAAACAAATTTATTTCACGATTTTTCTGTGAAGCGAAACTCCAACTTTCACTGCAAATTCAGTTTTGTGCAAATATTTCCATTCATCACTTATGTTCAGCTTCTTACTGCCTCCATGTTGACCATTTTAATCTGATTCTTCTGTGTTTTTACATGAATGTAAAAATGGAAATCACATTTGAGAGCCATCTTACTGTAGCTTCTGGAGCAGATTATACAAAGGGCTGTATGACCAGAGCAGTTAGGTGAAGCCTGTAACACAATTGGGAGGGACAAACTTTGATGGCTAAACAGATAAAAATAATCATTTAATATGACTTTTTAACTCCAGTAATTTATTAACAACACTATGTGTTAAGAGATTATTATGCATGTTATTTTCAAATGTATTAAATAATTACAAGCAAAATAAAAGCAATTATTTTTTCATTAGGTAATTTACTAGCTCTTACACTTGAATTACGCCGTGTGCGTGTGACTGTACTGCGTTGTGGACAGACACTCTGTCTAGGGTTTGTTCCTTAATGCTCTTGCACTAGGTTTCTGGTGCTTTGAACCCTGTACTGGAAGATGTCCTGGTAAGCTGAATGACTTCCGTCCTGTCGCCCCTGATGTCACATGTGATGAAGACCATGGAGCGGCTGCTGCTTCACCAACTGAGGCCACAGGCCCGCCACGCCCTCAACCCTCTGCAGTTCACTTACCAGGAGAAGGTTGGAGCAGAGGATGCCATCATCTATATGCTACACCGATCCCTCTCTCACTTGGACAGAGGCAGTGGTGCAGTAAGAATTACGTTTCTGGACTTCTCTAGTACTGCGGTGGGTTGGCACCCTGCCCAGGATTGGTTCCTGCCTTGTGCCCTGTGTTGGCTGGGATTGGCTCCAGCAGACCCCCGTGACCCTGTTCGGATTCAGCGGGTTGGATAATGGCTGGCTGGCTGGCTGACTTCTCTAGTACCTTCAACACCATCCAACCTCTGCTCCTTAGGGACAAGCTGACAGAGATGGGAGTAGATTCATACCTGGTGGCATGGATCATGGACTGTCTTACAGACAGACCTCAGTATGTGCGTCTCATTGTGGTCAGAAGCACAGGAGCGCCGCAGGGAACTGGACTTTCTCCGGTCCTGTTCAGCCTATATCCATCGGACTTCCAATACAACTCGGAGTCTTGCCACGTGCAAAAGTTCGCTGACGACACTGCTATCGTGGGCTGTGGGCAGAAGGAGAAGTATAGGAACATAATCAAGGACTTTGTTAAATGGTGCGACTCAAACCACCTACAACTGAACACCAGCAAAACCAAAGAGCTGCTGGTGGATTTTAGGAGGCCCAGGACCCTCATGGACCCCGTGATCATCAGAGGTGACTGTGTGCAGAGGGTGCAGACCTATAAATACCTGGGAGTGCAGCTGGATAATAAATTGGACTGGACTGCCAATACTGATCCTCTGTGCAAGAAAGGACAGAGCTGACTATGCTGTCTTAGAAGGCTGGAGTCTTTCAACATCTGCAATAATTTGCTGCAGATGTTCTATCAGACGGTTGTGGCGAGCGCCCTCTTCTACGTGGTGGTGTGCTGGGGAGGCAGCATAAAGAAAAAAGACGCCTGACGCCTGGACAAGCTGGTGAAGAAGGCAGGCTCTATTGTAGGCACAGAGCTGGACAGTTTGACATCCGTGGCAGAGCGACGGGCACTGAGCAGGCTCCTGTCAATCATGGAGAATCCACTGCATCCACTGAACAGGATCATCTCCAGACAGAGGAGCAGCTTCAGCGACAGACTGCTGTCACCGTCCTGCTCCACTGACAGACTGAGGAGTTCGTTCCTCCACCCCACAATGCGACTCTTCAGTTCCACCCGGGGGGTAAACGTTAACATTATACAAGATTATAGACTGTTATACCTGCATCTTTATCACTCTTTAATTTAATATTGTTCTTTATCAGTATGCTGCTGCTGGAGCATGTGAATTTCCCCTTGGGGATTACTGAAGTATCTATCTATCTATCTATCTATCTATCTATCTATCTATCTATCTATCTATCTATCTATCTATCTATCTATCTATCTATCTATCTATTGTGGGGAACAGCCCAGACACAGAGAGGTAGACATCATTAAATGCACCACAACATGTTTATTTACACTTATTTACAAGTATGAAGCACACACAAACCTAGTGCCGCAGCACCAATCACCCTCAGTCCAGGCCCTCAATGCAATGTCTTTGCCTCTTCAGGTCCGCCTCCACTCCTCTCCTCTCCTCTGAGCTCTGTCCTCTTCCACCCGACTCCAGCTATTGAATGGAGGGAGGCGGCCCCTTTTATACACACCCGGATGTGCTCCAGGTGCCTCCCGGCAATCTTCCACCGGCACTCCCTAGTGTGGCAGAAGTACCGGCTCTGCATCTGGAAGCACTCCGGGAGTCCCTGATCCTCTCCCCCTCTATCTATCTATCTATCTATCTATCTATCTATCTATCTATCTATCTATCTATCTATCTATCTATCTATCTATCTATCTATCTATCTCTGGGGAGGATGAAAGCCACTATCTAAATCAACTGGACTGTATAGTAAACTGGTGCAATAAAAACTCTATCACTCTGAATGTAAAAAAGACCAAAGAAATGCTATTTTATTTTAAGAGACAAAAATCTGTATGTTCACCTATTGTAGTTCTGGGAGAGGAGTTAGAAATAGTGACTGAATATAAATACTTAGGAACTTACCTAGATAACAATCTTAACTGGAATACAAATTCAAAAGAATTATTCTCTAAATGCAACCAGCGCTTATTTCTCCTCCATAAACTCAAACTATTTAAAGTAGACAAGGACCTCATGTTGTCCTTCTATCGCAGTCTGATCCAGTCTGTGATCACTTTCAGTTTCATTGCCTGGTTTAATAATCTGACAAAGCAAAACTCAAAAAAGCTCCAGCAGATTACGAAGTATGCAGCTAAAGTTATTGGGGCTGACGTAGATGATCTGACTAGTGTGTGTCAGAGGGCAATGTTAAAGAAACTGGAAATCATCTCAACTGATGACAGACATCCATTACATGTAGAACTAAAGTTCAGTAAATCAGGAAGGATAGTCGCTTTGAAAACCCACATAAATCGCTCCAGGAACTCCTTTCTTCCTAGTGCCTTACGACTTTTCAATAAGAAATATCAGAGATAATGATTAAGGTTTTAAAATATATCCTTTAACCTTTTTTTTGTGTAAATATGTTTTATCTAACTGCCTTACCTTAACCTTTCATGTTTCTATTTGTCTGTTTTATTTCATTCTGTCTGTTATTAGATGCAACTGAGAAGGCAAATTTCTTTCATGTTTTCTTGTGTAACTAAATAAAGAAACCTTAAACCTTATCTATCTATCTATCTATCTATCTATCTATCTATCTATCTATCTATCTATCTATCTATCTATTATATAGTGCCTTTCATATC
>JANRMT010062846.1:19838846-19864324 GCA_026402145.1 Polypterus bichir lapradei | reverse complement strand
TATCTATCTATCTATCTATCTATCTATCTATCTATCTATCTATCTATCTATCTATCTATCTATCATATAGTGCATTTAACATCCATTTATCTCTACCTATCTTTATTCATTCTTATATTTAGCCAATTTCCTATCAACACAGATACTGTCGGATCCAGAAAGTATTCAGATCCCTTCACATTTTGCACAGTTTCTTCAGTTGTAGATTTCATTTTAAGTTAATACATTTGACATTTTTGCCCATCAATCTGCGGTCAATAACCAAAGTGAAAACATGCCTTCAGAAAGGTTTGGAAGTTTATTATCAAAAATTGGAAACTGAAATCTCTCATTTTCCTTTGGTAGCAATTCCAGGTCTGACTCCTCCTGGGTAAGTCTCTACAGGCTTTGCACACCTAGATTTGGACAGTTTATCTCATTTTTCCTGGCAGATTCTCTCAAGCTTCATTAGACTGGATGAGAAACTTCTGCTTACTGCCATCTCCAGGTCTCTCCACAGACGTTCTAAGCGGTTTAAGCCTGGGCTTTGGCCGGGCCACTCAAGTGTTGTCTAGATTGTCTTTTTCAGGTCATTGTCATGCTGACAGGTGGACCGTCAGCCCAGTCGGAGGTCACATTACACTCTGGAGCAGGTTTTCTTCAAGGACCTCTCTGTATTTGTCTGTATTCAGTAATCCCTCAAATCTGTCCAGTCTCACTGTCCCTGCTAATGAGAGGCACCTCATGATCCTGCTACCACCATGCTTCCCAGTATTGATGGTATTAGGCAGGTGATGTTCACCAGATGCAGTGCTTGGCGTTCTACTCAAAGAGTTCCGTTTTTGTCTTATCAGACCAGAGGCTCACCATCATATACCTTTAACTCAAGGGTGGCCCTCATTCAGCCAGTCTGTCATTATACTCCTGATTGATGGAGTGCTACTGAGATGGTCATTTTTTCGACTGGTTCTTCTATCTCAGCAGAGGACTTCTGATACTCTGTTAAAGTTAAGTCACTACCTTGACCGAGGCCCTTCTTGACTGTTTTTTCGGTCTGGCTGGATGGCCAACTCTAGGAAGAGTCCTGGTGATGCCAAACTTCTTCTATTTTACAATTATTGAAGCCACTGTGCTCCTAGGAACAATCGCAGCTTTACAGTTGGTTTTATACCCCGACCTGATCCGTGCCTCACATCAACTTGATTGCGGAGGTTTACTGAGAGTTTCTTGGACTTCACAGCTTTGTTTTCATCCCGACGTGTAGTGTGATTTGTGGATCTTCTATACACAGCTACACGCGTGCCTTTCTACATGATGTTCAGACAATGCAGTTTGCCACAGGTAGACTCCAATCAAGTTCTAGAAACATCTCAAGTAGAATTAAAGCAAACAGGATTCACCTGAGCATGATATGGAGTGTGACAGTAAAGGGTCTGAGTACTTCTAGGAATGAGAGATTCCAGCTTTTTGATTTTCAATAAATTTGTAAACCTATCTGAAATTTTTTTTTGTCACTGTCATTATGGGTTATTGAGTGTAGACGGATGGGTAAACATGGCAAATTTATCTATTTAGAATGAAATCTGCAACACAGTGAAGGGTGCAGAAAGTGAAGGCGTCAGCAGTAAATAAGAAAAACAGTGAAGCACTAACTGTGAATATTAACAATGGCCGTCTTATACAGGGATTTAAAGTTCAGTTCTTTGGAACCGAGGGCAGCAGGTTTTCATCCCGATTATTTCAGTCTTTTAATTGGATTCCTCTAATAAACTAACCAAGCTGTTATTTCCCAATTCCTATGCTGTGCTGCGTTACACCTCAAATGTCAAACTAGTTATGGTAAATGATTACTGGAGGAAACAAACGTTGTGTCAGATGAGGATAAACTCTTTCTTATCTCACAGTTTGAATGTTTTGCCATTATTTGATAGAGGCCATCGCGCAACTGAAAACCTTTTGCTTTTCCACAAGCTATCATTTGAGTTTGTCTATTGTTCTGTTTATTTTCTCTGTATAAGTAAGTTCTTTTCAGTGTTTGAGGATCCTGATTAGCGAATGCTTGAGCAGCCCATTTAAAGGTGAGATTGTGCCGTCTGATGTGCCTGAAAGCGTCTAATGAAGCCGAAGTCGTCTTCAATCCCCCCACCCACCCCCTGCACTGATGAGTCATTCATCTAATTTGTTTGCAACACTTTACATTCCCATAACTCTTGTCGCTTTCTGTTTGCCAGACGGCTCTAATGAATTACTGGATAGTGACAGAACTGTTATGCATGGACACCTTGCAGCCGTTACTGGTTAGCCTGAGGAAAAGTGTGGGATGTACCACAACAAATTTGTTCACTGATGAAGTCTCCCCACGTCCTGCATTTGACAAGCATTCATGTTATTGAGGTGTCCTTTGGAGTCACTGCCCCATTGTGGGCCACTAACCTCCTCACTCACAGGTGTCTTGTTGGCACAGGGCTTTTCTGAATTGAAAGGGGTGACACACAGAGGCTGCGGTGGACTGGTACCCTGCTCAGGGTTTGTTTCCTGCCTTGCACCCTGTGTTGGCTGGGATTGGCTCCAGCAGACCCCCATGACCCTGTAGTTAGGATATAGCGGGTTAGATAATAGATGGATGGACACACAGAGGTTTTGGACACACAGAAGCTCACAGTTTAAGCTGTTTGGGGTGACACTTTCAGAAGAAGAGCATTTTTTAGACACGTGGCAGAGACAGCAGGGGCATTGGCAGCATTTTCCCATCCTAATAGGGGACCCAATAAGGTGGCAAAAAAGTCTATTTAGCAACATTCTGATACATCTTAATATAAAGTCTCATATGTGTATATATGTATTTATATGTATATATACAGTATGTAGCTAGAAATCCACAAAGGGAGAAAATGAGTCATGTTATATTAAAATAGTTTTTTTATTCCTTAGCTTTCAAACCCTACCAGGAGTCATCATCAAAGCGAAATGAATAGACACACAGGAATGAAAGGCAATATATAGCAAATGAGGAAGGATGGGGTTAGGTGGGTATAGGGGGGTGTGGATTAATAAGGTGGGGTCCAGATCATAAAGTCTTGTTTAATATGTGGATGTTCTTCTTTTTAAGCCTGCATATGCTGGGTTCATGTAGAAGTGTTAGTGTCTGTCATATATAAAACGTTTATGTGTGAAAGTGTGTGTGTCTGTCTGTCCAACCCAGAAGTGCCAGGCTACAGCATGAATCTCAAAGAGCTGGCAAGGCGGCCCCAAGTTAACGAGTCGGAAGAAGAAAGAAGTACGAGGCAACAGCATGAAGCTGAAAGAAAGCGAAGTGAAACCATCAAGTAAAGACAATCAAGAGAGAAACTCTCTTAGCCGCTGATAGACAAGGGGGTGAGCACATCTGCAAAATGAAACCTTCGACTCTGAATTTCAATTTTTTTTCTAATGATTTCAATAGTTTCTAGGAGCCTAGGCTTTTTACAGCATGGGCTTACACAGCTAGTATATGTGTATATATATACACACAGTAGAACCTCTGGTTACAAACGTTTCCGAACACGTACAAATCGGGTTACCCTACACACTGGCACCCTTTTCACAGATGAGAGCAGGTTCACCCTGAACACATGTGACAGACGTGAAAGGGTCTGGAGAAGCCGTGGAGAACGTTATGCTGCTTGTAACATCATTCAGCATGATCGGTTTGTTGGGGGGGGGGGGGGGTAGTGATGGTCTGGGGAGGTATATCTATGGAGGGACGCACAGACCTCTACAGGATAGACAACGGCACCTTGACTGCCATTAAATATCAGGATTAAATCCTTGGACCCATTGTCAGACCCTGTGCTCCTGGGTTCCTTCTGGTGCACGACAATGCCCGGCCTCATGTGGTGAGAGTATGCAGGCAGTTCCTGGACGATGAAGGAATTGATACCATTGACTGGCCCCCACACTCGCCTAACCTAAATCCAATAGAACACTTCTGGGACATTATGTTTTGGTCCATCCAACGCCGCCAGGTTGCACCTCAGACTGTCCAGGAGCTCAGTGATGCCCTGGTCCAGATCTGGGAGGAGATCCCTCAGGACACCATCCGTCATCTCATTAGGATATTGTCAGGCAACGTAGAATTTGTAGCCCGATTCGATCGGGCTCCCAGCCACTAGCGTATATATATATATATATACTTGCAACTATATACTAGCAACTGGGAGCCCGATCGAATCGGGCTACAAATTCTACGTTTGTGAAATCCATACTTTCTCTGCAAAGAATTATTTGTTTTTTTAAGTCCTTGAAATGATTTTGTTATCATGGCACTGATTTGTACTTAAAATAGACCTTTTCGGCCGATGTAATGAAGAGCTGCCTGTTTAAATGGGGCTGCGAGACGTGAACTCTGCTCTTCGGCGCACCTCATTTTATTTTTTCAGGCAAACAAATTTTCAAAACAAATCGTATGTTACGACTCTAATCAGAGTTGGAGTAATAATTATGTAGGCGTGGTCATTTTAGTTCTGAGATCGGCTAAAATTTAAACAATGACCATTGTTAATACCCAGCCGTCATTACTCAGTTTCCCAATAGATGTCAGAAGGACGGATGCCAAAACCGAACTGCTCAAAGATAGATTTCGACATACCAAGCAAATGGCAATACATTCTAAATTACTTACGGTTCCGGAGCTGTCAAAGGGTTTAAGTCAGTCGACGATGTTAGTCCTGGAAAGTACTCCCCACCAAACCAACGTTCCAAAAACCAACCGAACTTACTGTTATCTGCTCGTACCAGTACCGACTTACTACACTCGGCCATCCAGCATCATCACTGAAGCATTCGAACATTCTTAGCCAATCATGCGATACTGCGTCCGTGTTTGCCATGTTATGTTCTAACTACAGAGGCAGAGTCCCATTGCATGGTTCTAACTTGTATTGAGTCAAGGTATTGACGCGAACACCATACTTACGGGGCATTGACGCGAACACCATACATACGGATAGTATCAAATTATATATAAGGATATATTTTATAAAAATAAAAGTCTTGGGAGGGAGACGCGACATGATCTTCTCGGAAGACAATTTGACATCCCGCGAGTGGAGGCAGTGAGACAACATTTAAAACATGTTCACGGACATCTAACTTAGCAGTTGTTGGAATGCTTTTAGCAGACACACTTCATGTGCTCCCAGCTCTTAAAAGAACGACAAGCAGAACATGCAGCTCGCCAGCAGCAGCAGCAAGCCAGCAGAAGATCCAACCGCATCTCTTTAGTGTGTGTTAAGTCCCCCACCCTTTACAATGCGAGCGGCAGAGACGTGAAGTGGCTAAAGGACAGCTGCTGTACAGGCTTTTAAATGAACGAAGCATAGCGCGACAAAAAGAACATGCAGCTCACCAGCAGCAGCAGCAGCAACAACAAGCCAGCAGATGATCCAACCACTTCTCCTTAGCGTGTGTTCAGCCGCCCCCTCCCCCCTTCACAACGTGACCAGCGTTATACATCCTGCGAGAAAGAGATTTAACCACGCCCGGGACAGGAAACAAAGGACAAGTATTGTTTTTACAAAAGCTTTAAAGTAAAAGTGAAAATATTGCATATGTAACAATTCCCATGAACATAATTTCTTTAAATTGTATATCCTATAAACCAAACCCGGGGGTAGGTGAGCGAAGCAAGCAGGGAGCGGAGCCCCCTAGTGTGTGTGTATGTGTGTATATATATATATATATCATACATACATACATATGGTGAGGTGCTAAAGAGGGAGGGAAGTAAAGAAAATTTGGGGTGCCCCGTTTCCTGCCAGATTCCAAAACAAAGAATGGTGGCGCAAATTATGCCTTTTTAGTCTCTTCATCTTCTTAAAATTATCATCTCTCTCTAGCAGATCTTTGTTGTGGAGTTTCATCTTGTGGGACTGTGTTCCTCAGACTGAGATGCCATCCTTTGAGCCTATGAGCTTCCTTAACCTGGAAATTGCTCCAGGGCCACTGTACAATGGCTGACATTGTGTTCTGACCCCCTCAGGGATTAACAAAGTATATCTAAATCATCCTTGAGCCCTCAAATTTATGTTGCCGTGACCGGAGAAGGTGTGGTTCAGTTGAGTGGGGGCGTGGCTAAGGTCCCCCTCATTGGGCTGCTTCTCAGAGCTACGGAGAAAAAAAGAGATGGTATTGTTAGCGTTGGTGCCACCTCTTGTCCCAGCAGGGTACTGCATACCTTGTCTCGGTCTGGAAAGTGATCATCAGGTGCCCATGCATGGCTTATATAGATATTACAGAATGCTGTTTTTAAGTTTAAAAAAGGAAATGTGCTGGTTGATATATACTGTATATTTATTGATATTTATCTATAACAATGGCCATATGTAATAAAAACAGCAACACTTTTCACTTCATTCAAGTGTATTTCTTGCATGAATATAACTAAAAGAGGAAAGCAATTATCATTCAAAACAGGGAACAGGTACAGTATCTCACTTCAAAAAGTGAAGGGGTCTGAATACTTTGAGTCCATTGCATTTAATGCTGTGGCTAGTAGGAAAGTAATGTCGGTCACTTGCTCTCTGGAACATGTAATCATTTTTTCCTCTATTTTGTTGGCACTATAAGATTCGGTAGTGCATATTATAATCCTGTCGCCTGGTGAGGGTCTCAAGCCACAGACTGACTGCCCCCCCTAGAATGAAAGCCTCTTATCCTCAGAATGGCTCCTGGCACTGTTCACAGAGTTCTGTTTTAAGTGGATGAATGCAGACAAGCCTGCCAGCTCTCCTTCTTGTTGCTCCTAAACACTTTGCTTCTCTTAATTTACCATTTGCATTACATTTGTAATTAAAGATTGCTGCAAACACAAGCTCCACACGCAGGTGATTTGTTTGGCGCACTGTGGATTTGTGAAGGGACTAATTAAACCGTCAGCATGGTGCATTTTGAACACTCTTGGGGAGGAAAAAAAAATTGGCATGACAGTGGCAGTGACGAGAATAGATGGCAGAGCTTTGTGGGTGCTGACCAGGTGCCTCTGAGGACAGAGGAGGGAAAGAAACCATTCAGAGTGCTGCAATTGTAATTGAGTTCTGACAGTTGGGGGGCAGTGAGCGAGGCGACGGAGTGAAAATTAAATGAAAATAAGAAATCAGATGAACTTCTGGTGTTCAACTTAAGTGTATACCTCAAAACCTGCCCCTGAACCTTTTTGAGGTGACCTGCTTCATCAATATATTTAAAAACACATTATATACAGCCATTCATTTTCTCAAAGACCCCTTTAATGTGAGTTTCATGTCTAAATGGTATCCAGATCTAATTTAACTGGTCCACATTAATGCGTCCCCAATGTGTTTCTACTGCACTGGAGTTAGAGTAGAACATGGCCACTCTTAGTAACCCAACAATAAAAAGTGAACAAAGGTGTGAGATGCTACACTGCCATAAAGAACTTTAAATATTTAACCCTGATGCTAAAGACGTGACAGTCACATGAAGGAGATGGGAGCTCGACTTCATACTGCACTTACTTTTCAAAGGTGCACAGGTGTCAGCGCTGGCCATCCTTTCGCGGCTTACCTGAATGCTGCTGCTGCCCGACACGATTCTTGTCTTTTCTGCTGACTTCATGAGTGTATGTGAATAGAAAACGCATTTCATTTCCACTCGTGTTATCTGTGTTTTCCATTACCATGGCATTTGCACCAGCTTTTTATGTTTCTAATGTAGTCAAGTGCCCTCTGATCGTGATGCTTATCGATGTATGTGTAAGAGCCATTTGTTAGTTAGGTTGCGTTACATTGAAGTATTTACCGAGTAATGTTAAAATGTTTCTCGTCTTTGTGGACATGGAGAAAGCATATGACAGGGTGCCTTGAGAGGAGCTGTGGTATTGTATGAGGAAGTCGGGAGTGGCAGAGAAGTACATAAGAGTTGTACAGGATATGCACTAGGGAAGTGTGACAGTGGTGAGGTCTGCGGTAGGAGTGACGGATGCATTCAAGGTGGAGATGGGATAACATCAGGGATCGGCTCTGAGCCCTTTCTTATTTGCAATGGTGATGGACAGGTTGACAGACGAGATTAGACAGGAGTCCCCGCGAACTGTGATGTTTGCTGATGACACTGTGATCTGTAGATATAGTAGGGAGCAGGTTGAGGAGACAGTATCCTTCAATAAGGGCGCGTAAATAAAGGCGAGCTTCAAAAGGGCGACCTCAATTGGGCGCAGCGAATAAAGGCAAACACAACAAAATTATTACAGGAAATTTATTAGATAAAGGCAATGATTGAACATATAAAAAGGCGAAAGCAAGAATATTAAAACATCCAATTAATTAATGCATGAACTTCTAACGAACTATTTCTGACAGTGAGACGAACATTTTCCAATCCTATATTCAGTGCATTTCCAGATGTGTTTCCCGTTGATGGTTTTCTCCTTTCTGAATGTGTAGCCTTCAACTACGAGTAGATCTGCACCTTTGTTGCTCTTCACATATTCCAGAGCCATTTGAACTAAATTATCTACGAACGCCTTTATTCGCCGCATTCAATTGAGGTCGCCCTTTTGAAGCTCGCCTTTATTTACACTGGCCTTTATTCGCCGCGCCCAATTGTGGTCGCCCTTTTGAAGCTCACCTTTTTGTGCGCGCCCTTATTGAATAGAACCAAGGAGACCCTGGAGAGGTGGAGATATGCTCTAGAGAGGAGATGAATGAAGGTCAGTAGGAACAAGACAGAATACATGTGTGCGAATGAGAGGAAGGTCAGTGGAATGGTGAGGATGTAGGGAGTAGAGTTGGCGAAGGTGGATGAGTTTAAATACTTGAGATTAACAATTCAGAGTAATGGGGATTGTGGAAGAGAGGTGAAAAGGACAGTGCAGGCAGGGTGGAATGGGTGGAGAAGAGTGTCAGGAGTGATTTGCGATAGACGGATATCAGAAAGGGAAGGTCTACAGGACGGTAGTGAGACCAGCTATGTTATATGGTTTGGAGACGGTGGCACTGACCAGAAAGCAGGAGACAGAGCTGGAGGTGGCAGAGTTAAAGATGTTAAGATTTGCATTGGGTGTGATGAGGATGGACAGGATTAGAAATGAGGACATTAGAGGGTCAGCTCAGGTTGGACGGTTGGGAGACAAAGTCAGAGAGGCGAGATTGCGTTGGTTTGGACATGTGCAGAGGAGAGCTGCTGGGTATATTGGGAAAAGGGTGCTAAGGATAGAGCAGTCAAGGAAGAGGAAAAGAGGAAGGCCTAAGAGGAGGTTTATGGATGTGGTGAGAGAGGACATGCAGGTGATGGGGGTAACAAAACAAGATGAAGAGGACAGAAAGATATGGAAGAAGATGCTCCGCTGTGGTGACCCCTAACAGGAGCAGCCGAAAGAAGAAAAAGAGTTAAAATGTTTCTCGATAAATTACTATGTAGTTAATGGAAGGTTCCGTTATAATCTCTAAAAGCCCAACTTGTAAACGTTGAATGACTAGGAATGAAAATGAATATTCTGCTTCATCTTTTATGATTCTGAATGCAGACTCATTTAAACAGTAATCTGCTTTGTGTCATGTTTCAGCCAGCATTTCTCCCTGGCTGGGATTCAAAGTCGTGTTTTCTTGTCTGTTTTGTCCATTTTAGTGCCATTTATTTATCTTAAGGTTTCTTTTGTCTATTATGTACATAATTCTTTGTTTTTTATTTTTGTAACTAGAAAATGCCTTGGTTATGTCCCATATGTTTTGTGGGTAGTCTCCCCGAGAGATGGAGCCACCTGCCAGTCACCGCCAGGAACTTCCCTCCACCCTATAAACTGGAGGGCTTTCTATAGTTCCTGGTAGTTCATTTCAAATGCTTCTAGGTAGTCGAGCGTGTCATGCCTTCTGCCCAAAGAAATCTCACTACTGCATGCTGTTCGACAATAGTGCAATCCCGCAGTGGACGTCAATGTTCATTAGACCTTGGCTTCAACAAGACTAATGGCAGAGCGTGTTTGAACTACCCATAAGCCATCTGGAATGTGTTGTATTGCATCAGCTTCTTTTCATTGCAGTTACCCTGTATTTGTATTTTTTTCAGTATTTTAAAAACAAGACCAAGCCTGAGGCAATCTAATGGCCTGCTTTTTAGATCTGCTTTAGAGGACTCGCACAACTTTAGCTATTTTGTCCACTGCAATCACAACATATATTGAGTTTTTATTTTCTATGAGTTGAACCCCCAAGAGGCGTGGCCACTATGACATCATACCTGAGGAATAACCCTTCTCCTTAATATTTTGGGAGATGAGATAGCATCTCTCAGGTTGTCATTAAGTGATATTTGGAGGCTATTGTAGGTATTGCTTTCTTTTGACTTTTCTGATTTAGTTATATTTTTTTGGGATTATGGTTTCTGGTTTATGTTTTGGGAGTTCGATTGCCATTTTTTTTTTTATCTTTTTTAAAAAACTTTAATTTATCATGATTTTTTGGTAGGACTTGTCTCATTGAGCCAGAGGTTTTATGTTTCCCTTTTCTTGTAAGTCATTTCTGTGCATTATTGGGCCCACGTAGGACACAGCCTGCCTATGGTAGTTTGGGTCAAGAGAAATGGTCCTAGCCTGCTTTGTGAATCTTTCAGGAGGCCTAACACCCTTTCTACCTTGTCAGTGACTCCTTATCACAACACCAATGGAGTTAAGAAGTCAATGAGGCACATATTCTTCTAAACTGCTATTTTCTCCGTTGAATTACAACCCTGCATCAATCATGTTGACTCATACTACAGAAGATGAGCAAGAGAAGCAGTAGATGGATTTTGCACAAACAATCGAAATTTATCTGCCTCTTCGTAACTGTATCGATGTGGAAATAATTAGTATAGGGATCTGGTTTTGTCAGGGAGGGTCCAGCAAATGATTGAACACCTCCAGCTTAAAAAAAAATGATTGATGTGGCAGGAGATGATTGTACCACAGAAATACATGAAGAAGATGAAAAACCAGGAGCTGAGTAGTATTGACTGTAATGGCACCCTTCTCTTTTTTTTTTTTTTTTTAATTTAGATGCAAAAATTTGATGGGGGTCCTTTTTTAATGAAGTCCTATTGAAGATTTTTGGGTTCACACTTATGAAAGAGGGGCCGCTTTAGTTTTATATGGTGATTCCTTCAATATTCTTCAGTTGTGGCAAAATGAAATCTCTCTTACTCGACAGCATTAATAATGGCAGAGAACTGCGGCTAATTAAAATTACTATAGCGCAGCAGATGACTGCAGTTCACTTCCATTCAATTTATTGTCATTGTTCGTTATGTTACAATGAAAACTATTTGTCACTAATCCCCAGTGCTGGAGATACAGCCAGAATGCAGTAATAATCTCTCTCTTTCTCTCTGTGTATATCTATACTAATAAAAGGCAAAGCCCTCACTGACTGACTCATCACTAATTCTCCAACTTCCCGTGTAGGTAGAAGGCTGAAATTTGGCAGGCTCATTCCTTACAGCTTACTTACAAGAGTTAAGCAGGTTTCATTTCGAAATTCTACGTGCAACGGTCATAACTGAATCCTACTTACGTACATATATACGGCCATAGCCTGCAGCTCGGTCACCGTGTGAGGCGGAGTTGCGTCACCCATCACCACGCCTCCCACGTAGTTGGCTGCCTGCCTATATTGCGTCCCCCATACCCACGCCTCCCACGTCATTGAGTGCCTGCCCATATAAGGCCGTCCGTCAGCAGCAATCCAATAGACACGCTGCCGTTACGAGGCATTTGTCATGCCTAAGACGAATACGATTTTCACGAGATACAAGTTTAGTGAGAAGACGCAATGTATAATCGAGACTTTTGATCACTTTGTAACGGAGTTAAAATTGCTGGTGAAGGACTGTGCTTATGTAAACGAAGATGAGATGGTCAGGGATAGAATAGTGTTTGGCACAAACTCAGCAAAAGTGTGAAAGAAACTTTTAAGTGCCGGGTCTGAGCTAACATTAAATAAAGCCGCGGACATCGCAAGATCGCACGAGATAGCACAACCAGAGCTGAGAACCTTCGATGCATGTACTTCGAGCGGCTCATGTGAACTGACTGTGAACGCAGTACGCATACAAAAAGCAAGACCTCCAAAGAGCGCTGAACAAAAAACGCATTACACAATTGAGAAGGCAGCAAAAGAATATGAAGCGTGTGACGCATAAAAGCATATTCATAAGTGGAGCTACTGCGAAAACAAAGCACATGGTAGAAAAAGTCAATGTAAGCTAAAGGAAGACAGTGTAAAAAATGTGGTAAATTGAACCACTTCGCTAAAGTATGCAGGACTGGGAAAGGTAAACCCATGATGCAGTGTGTGATGTCTCAGATAAAGAGGAAGACGAGCTGTTTATTGATACAGTAAGAAAGGAACAACCCTCTGAATCTGAACAAGCCTTTGTAGACATATCAATAGGGAAGCAAGGTGTAAAGCTTAAGTTTAAATTACATTCATAGACACGCTGCTGCTAAATATTCGCAGGCAAATCCACAACTTAATACCGGGAATGCCTGTTAAACATCTTAGATTCACGAGTACCGATTTGGGTAGTGAACACTTCGATGAATGAAACCTGTTATCTTTACAACGGTTGACAAACACGGAACATAACTTGAACACAACACAATCTCCAAATACGAACCTGATTGAAAGAAATAATGATAATCAAATCCTTGATGACAGCAACACTCATAACAGTCACAAAACAATTACATTGACAATCATGTTACGTTATTTTTAAAATGTTTCCTTTTCTTTTTCATAACTTCTTTAACACACTACTTCTCTGCTGCGAAGCGTGGGTATTTTGCTAGTATATATATATATATATATATATAAAAAAAATATATATAATGTATATGTATGTGTGTGTGTGTGTGTATGTATATACTGTATATATATAAAATCAAACGTCTGTCTGTCTGTCCACCTTTTTCACAGGATAACCACTTAACGGATTTAGATCGAGTCTTTTTCTAGAATTTCCTTGAACATTCCGGTTGATTTTGCGACTTCAATCATTGCACTAGGAATCATAGTTTGCTTGCAGCAGTGATTTATTAGCGCAAATCCAAGAGAGAGGCTGTGGGCCGAGGAAGGGGAAAGTGGGCGGGGCCCTCCTCACTCACACGCCAGCCTCCATTTGAGTCGCTCTAATGTGGCATTGGCAAAAGGGTTTTAATCCCTCCCATTCCTCTAATCACAACGGTCGTATCCTTTCAATTCAAGAGATTACAGTTCCCGGTGAAGCTTTGCTTTGCAATGTCAATTAACAAGGCCCAGGGACAGACACTCGGATTGGCAGAGGTTGGTTTTAGCTCACCATGCTTCTCGCATGGTCAGCTTTACATCACTTTCTCCTGAGTTAGTTCCCCAAGAAACCTATATGTCCTCGCTCCTGATAGCAAAGCCAAAAATATTGAATATCAATAGGCCCTCAGTTAGGAAACCTATCAATATAAATTCATTAAAATACAAATGACATTCTTTTTTATTTTTTTATTGATTTTCAAAGTTGGTCATGTTTCACATCTACATGGACAGAGCCATGGAGGACAGCTAGTATACAATACCAGTAACGCAGCACTGCACGATAATGTGCAGTGAATACATGTAACTTGATCATTCCTGGTTTTCATCCTCTTTCTTTCTCTGTATGTTTATCATTCGTTTGCTCAGAGGTTGATGCGCTTGCTGCTTCTTGAGCAGCTCTTGTTTTCTCCACCCTAGTGGCCCCCTTCTTCTCTTCATCCGTCGGCATCTTTTTGTGTTAAAACTGATTAAATCAGTGTTTGTGTTGCAATTACTTAGTACGTTTTTCTTAAATTTTCACTTAAGCTGCCACTTAAATCTTCATTCTGCCTCAAGAATGACTTAAGATATGAAGAAGTAGAGGAAGTGATGGAGAAGGTGGTAGGGATGAGAACGGCGCCCATACACATGCGCCACATGGCTGCTCTGCTAGCCGCTGCTGGGTGTTGATTCTACAATAAAATAAAAATAAAAATTAAAAGAGGAATAACCTTGGGGGTCAATCACCCCGAAAGTGGACAGTAGACATCACGTAGTATATGTGTTCCAAATTTCAGGTCAATACATCAAACGGTTTGCGAGCTACAGGTGATTTAAAATCCGGGACAGACAAACGGACAGCCACAGTATATAAAGATATGAAATAATATATTTAAAAATGTATTTAAATCTAGGGGGCTCCACCCCCTGCTTGCTTCGCTCACCCACCCCCGGGTTAGGTTTACTGGATATACAATTTAAAGAGATTGTTATTTTCATGGGAATTGTTACATATGCATTATTTTCACTTTTACTTTAAAATTTTTGTAAAAATAATATTTGTTCTTTATTTCCTGCCCCAGGTGTGGTTAAATCTCTTTCTCGCTTAACGTTTAACGCTGCTCGTGTTTTGAAGGGGTGGGAGGACTGAACGCACGCTAAAGAGATGCAGTCGGTTCAGCTGATGACTTGCTGTTGCTGCTGGCGAGCTGCGTGTTCTGCTTGTCACGCTTTGCATCGATCATTTAAAAACCTGTACAGCAGCTGTCCTTTTGCCACTTCGCATCTCTGCCACTAGCGTTGTGAAGGGCCTGTGGGGGCTGAACGCACACTATGGAGATGCGGACAGATCAGCTGCTGGCTTTGCCGAGCTGAGTGTTCTGCTTGTCGCGCTGCATGTCGATCATTTAAAAGCCTATACAGGAGCTGTCCTTCTGCCTCACTGTCTTGTCTCGCATGACGTTAAAGTGTCTCTTGCGGGACGTCAGATCGTCTTCCGAGAAGATCACGTCTTGTCTCCCTACCAAGATTTTTTTTTATAATAGAGAGAAATGAACAAATACACTTCTTGAGCAAATTCTTAAGACCATTCTACTATCATTTGCTGGTTTGCTGCTGCTGCTGCTACTGGCGAGCTGCATGATCTGCTTGTCGTTGTTTTAAGAGCTGGGAGCACATGTAGTGTGTATGCCAAAAGCATTCCTACAACTGCTAGGTTAGATGTCCGTGAACTTGTTTTAAACTGTTTGTAAGTAGGGCGTGACTTGCAAAAGTCACCATCTCATGGGTTTTGCTTCCTAAGGTTGTAATGTCTAGTCTTGCGTGACGTCAAAGTGTCTCTCTGAGATGATCAGGTCTCAATCGCTTCGCTCCCCCCTGGAGGCGTGCTACGCTTCTGCCACTTTGCGTCTCTCCCGCTCACATTGTGAAGGAGGGGGGGAGCTGAACGCACACTAAGGAGAAGCGGACAGATCAGCTGCTGGCTTTGTGCTGCTGCTACCGAGCTGAGTGTTCTGCTTGTCGCGCTGCGTGTCGATCATTTAAAAGCCTGTACAGGAGCTGTCCTTCTGCCTCACTGTCTTGTCTCGCATGACGTTAAAGTGTCTCTTGCAGGACGTCAGATCGTCTTCCGAGAAGATCACGTCTTGTCTCCCTGCCAAGATTTTTTTTTTATAATAGAGAGAAATGAACAAATACACTTCTTGAGCAAATTCTTAAGACCATTCTACTATCACTGGGAAGAGGAAGTCCTGCTCTCACCACAGCCTCACTTCTTCATGGCATGGATTCCACAAGATGCTGGACATATACCTTTGAGATGCGGCTCCATGTCGACGTGAATGTCTTCAGATATGTCAGCTGCACCCTGCTTCTGCCAATCTTCTGCTCTACCACATCCCAAAGACGTTCTGTTGGATTCAGATCAGGTGAATGGGAAGGCCACTGAAGAACACTGAACTCATTGTCTTGTTCATGAAACCAGTGCTTTAATAATAACAATAATAATTGATTATATTTATGTAGTGCTTTTCTAAATACTCAAAGTGCTTTACATAGACAGAGGAGAACGACTTCAACCACCACCAAAGTGCAGCACCCACGTAGATGATGCAATGGCAGCCATTATTGCACCAGTACACTCGGCACAGATTAAGAGGATGTTAGCCAATTAGTGACAGGGGATGATTGGAAGAGACCATCATGGTCAATTTAGCCTGGACATCAGAAAACACTCTGTTCTTTTCAAAAGATGCCCAGGGATCTTTAATGACCACATAGAGTCAGGACCTCGGGTTTATGTCTCATCCGAAGAACGGCTCCATTTTAACAGCCCAGTGTGTCCCTATCACTGCACTGGGGCATTGGGTACGTGCCCCCTGCTGGCCTCACTAACAGCAACCCAAGCTTTGCCACGATGGTCTCCCATCGAAGTACTGGCTGGGCACAGACAAGCTTAGCTTCAGGTGTATGACCTGTTCGGAAGCACAGGACGTATGGCTGCTTTGTGACATGGTGCATTATTGTGCTGGAAGTAACCATTAGATGTGTAAACTGTGGCCATTAAGGGTTGCAGATACTCAGCAACAATACTCAAACAGGCTCTGATATTTAAGCAATAATTTATTTGTATTAGTGTGGCCAAAGTGTGCCAAGAAAGTATTCGCCACATCGTTTCACCACCACCACCAGGTTGGTTGGGAGTATGCACTGACAGAGCATTGCTGCACCCACCCACAAATCACCTGGATTGGGACCTGAATGCAGCAGGTGACATCTCAGCACCACACTGGAATGGTGTGAGGTTTTTATTAGTGCCTGGACTGTTAACATAAGGCATGTTGGGTTGATGGTTTCATGATATTGGTATCAAACTCTGACCCAACCATCTGCATGCCTCTGCAGAAACTGAGACTCGTCAGACCAGGTTACGTTTTTCCAGTCTTCATCTGTCTAGTTTTGCTGACCCTGTGCCCACTGCAGCCTTAGCTTTCTGTTCTTGGTTGGCAGCAGTGGAATCCAATATGGTCTTCTACCAATGTAGACCATCCAATGTTGTGTTTTCTGAGATGTTTTTTTTTCTGCTTGCCACAGTTGTACTGAGTGGTTTATGTAAGTTACCGTAGCTTTTCTCTCTGCTCAGATCAGTCTGGTTCTTCTTCTCTGGCCTCTTTCATCTACAAGACATCTAAATGCTGCTCACTGGATGATTTTTGTTTTCCACACCATTCTGTGTAAACTCTACAGACAGAAAATCCCAGGAGATGAGTAGTTGTAGAAACACTCAAACCAGCCCACCTGGCACCAACAATCATGCCACCATCGAAATCACTGAGGTCATATTTTTCCCCATTCTGGTTCTTTGATGTGAACATTAACTGCAGCTACTGACCTGGATCTGTCTGATTTAATGCATTGAGCTGCTGCCACGTGACTGGCTGATTAGATATTTGCATGTATAAGCAGGTGCACAGGTGTTCCTAAGAATTTGCTCAATGAGTGTATATTTCCCTATGCAAAATGCATTATGAGATAAAAAGCTGATTTAAATCTGATGTGGGTCACCCTGGTGCCAGAATGCAAATAACTATAAAGTAATGTTTGTGTAGTCCACCAGTCAAGTCTGTTGTCAGACACTGAAGGTTCAAAGCTCCACATACTGGGACTCCTGCTTAGTGAGCTTTTTTCACATTGGTGGGCTAGTTTAATTTAGAATGTCCAGCAATTGGATGGGAGGCCATGTTAGAAATGTGTTGGTTGCTGCTGAAAGAGGTTTTGGTGAGTCCAGTAGGGGACGCTTACCCAGTGGTCTGTGTGTGGATTCCAATGCACTGACAGTGTACTGTAAAAATGGTGCCATCCTTCGGATGAGATGTAAAACGGAGGTGGGCATCTTTCAGAAAGACTAGGGGGTATCCCAATGTCCTGGCTAAATTGCCCATCACGGTCTCATCCATGTTGCCCTCCCTCCCGTTCATCCGCTGTCTCTAATTGGCCATCTCTCTCATGCCTTAACCACCGGATACCTAATGTGTGGTGAGTGTGCTGGTGCAATAATTGCTGCCGTCACAGGTGGGTGCTACACATAGCTGGTGGCTGAAGTGGTTCCCCTCTTTCTATGTAAAGCACTTTGAGTATTTAGAAGAGCTCTATATAAACGTAATAAATTATTATTTTTATTATTAAAGCACTGGTTTCATAAACAAGACAATGAGTTCAGTGTTCTTCCCATTCACCTGATCTGAAACCAACACAACGCCTTTGGGATGTGGTAGAACAGAAGATTAGCAGAAGGAAGGTGCCGCGGACAGATCTGCAGACATTTCACGTCGACATGGAGTCGCATCTCAAAAATATGTCTCCAGCATCTTGTGGAATCCATGCCACGAAGAAGTGAGGCTGTGATGAGAGCCGGAGTCCGCCCTACCCAGTAATAGTAGAACGGTCCAAAGGATTTGCTCAGGAAGTGTACTTGTTCATTTTTGAAATACATTTTAAAAAATATTTTTGCATACAGTACAGGCCAAAAGTTTGGACACACCTCCTCATTCAATGTGTTTTCTTTATTTTCATGACTGAAGGCATCAAAACTATGAATGAACACATGTGGAGTTATGTACTTAACAAAAAAAGGTGAAATAACTGAAAACATGTTTTATATTCTAGTTTCTTCAAAATAGCCACCCTTTGCTCTGATTACTGCTTTGCACACTCTTGGCATTCTCTCGATGAGCTTCAACAGGTAGTCACCTGAAATGGTTTTCACTTCACAGGTGTGCCTTATCAGGGTTATTTAGTGGAATTTCTTGCTTTATCAATGGGGTTGGGACCAGCAGTTGTGTTGTGCAGAAGTCAGGTTAGTTGGACGATCATTTATTTTTCAACAGGACAATGACCCCAAACACACCTCCAGGCTGTGTAAGGGCTATTTGACCAAGAAGGAGAGTGATGGAGTGCTGTAAATGGTCATGAAAATAAAGAAAACACATTGAATGAGGAGGTGTGTCCAAACTTTTGGCCTGTACTGTATATAGTATATTACTACTGCATTCTGGCTGTATCACCACCAGTGGGGAATAGTGACAAATAGTTTCCATTGTAATATAAGGAACAATGACAATAAATTGAATGGAGAAAAGCGATATATAAATGTAAAGAATTATTATTAATGGAGATTTTATTGTAATGTGTGGAAATAAATGCTGCTGTACGTATTAAAAGTGAACGGAGTGGTAATTAACCTCAGCCACTGCTTGTTTTCCCTGTGTTCTTATAGATTGTGTTCCCTCACAACCAGAAAATATTTGTTTTAGATGCCTTAGTGCATCTGTGTGCTTGTATAGCAAAGCCGCACTTTGCTTTCATGATGTTACATAAACTGAAAGGCTTCATTAAGAATTTTATTTTCCTTATAAATTACCAATCTCTTTCACAACACACCAGCATAGGAAGATTTACCTTCTCTTACAGAGGAGAAAGACTTGACGAAATTGAACTGATCTGGACAATTTACAGACAAACAGCCAGGGAAGTCAATTAGCTGGCCAGCGTTGCGTAGCATTGCCTTGGGCGGCTGTCTTGATGCCAGGCGTAATCAGAACACCCTGGGCACCTCAGCTTAACAGCTGGAGTTCTGTTTCTCAGTGCTAATTGAATTACAGCACTTCTCTTACCATAAGGACTCGAGTTATGTGGTTTCATTTCAGTTTCTCAAAGATTCATGCTGTTTAGTGCCCTCCATTAACATGTCTTTATGAAGTTAAATTCCCCTTTTAATTCAAAGCAGCAGGCAGCTATGGCCATGACGTTGACTCTCTGTTTTGATCCACTGTTCATTGAAGGTATTATGTAAAAGGCTGACACTTGAGGTCTTGCGATGGGTAAAACGTATTAAACAATTAGTCATATTATCCTGTGTTGCCTGGGTATCTACTTTATTAAAATGACAACCGTCTTTGTGTCCATCCGGTTACTGTGTCTCTGTTATATGTCATTTGGTATGGAATTCATAAAAGCAGTGCTAATGCTTGTGATGTGCCATCTGTTAAAATTACAAATGCGATCCATTTTATTACTGCAAATGTTTGTGATGCATGATCTGTTGGAGTGAAAAATGCAATGCATATGTCTCTGTTATATGCCATTTAGTATAGATTCATCAAAGCAGTGCTAATTTTTGTGATGCTTCCTCTGCGGGAATGACAAATGCAATGAATATGTCTCTGTTATATGTCATTTGGTATGGAATTCATAAAAGCAGTATTAATGCCTGTGATGTGCCATCTGTTGTAATGACAAATGCAATGCATTTGATCACTACTACAAATGTTTGTGATGCACCATCTGTTGGAATGACAAATGCAGTGCATTTTATTACTAAAAATGTTTGTAGTATGTCAGAAGTGATTCAAAGTTTTGATGCCATGTATAGGAATTTGTATCATTGGACCACTTGGGTGGTGAGTTGGTCTGTTTCCGTGTAGAAAAATTAATACTTTATAAATGCTAATAATATAACTAGACTGGTGGTGTTATATTGCATGGGATATTTTGACTCTTACAACAGTGTCACACAGCATGTATTAATACAGTGAAAAAGAACTGGTGACAAGTTTGAATGCCTATCATTAACTGAAATGGAAACAAGCACTCATGTCGTGTCTCCATATAATCATTTGCACCTGACAGAGCAGTTAGATAATGCAGACACCAGCTTGCAGAGATTTATGCTGCCGGTGCAGAGGAGTCTGCATGCCCACTGCATCCTAGAGGCTCATCTGCCTTTGTCAGGCTTTTCATGAACAGAAAGCTATCTGAAGGAGTCATATCTTCTTAAGAATGTGCTGGGGGCAAACTATGACCTAAACAAACTTCTATTTTCCACACAGAAGCATGGTGCGCTTGAAATGCATTATCTTTTCAGAACAGAACTGCACAATTAGCCATATACTCTATGTAAGAGAACAGACAGAGTACGATAGAGTTGGGCCGCCACCTGGGTGACCCTGAGTAACTGGAACTGGGGGAAAAAAAGCAAAAAACATACAATAATTTCAGAGACATCTCCCTCAAGATAGCGCATCATCCTGTCTTAAATCAAGAAGAGCAGTAAGAGGTGAGTCCAGGTGTGGTCCAGGAGTGGCTTCAGGACAACTCTGTGAATGTCTGAGTGGCCCAGCCAGAGCCCAGACTTGAATCCGATTGAACATCTCTGGAGATATCTTAAAATGGCTGTGCACCGACGCTTCCCATCCAACCTGATGGAGCTTGAGAGGTGCTGCAAAGAGGAATGGGCGAAACCGGCCAAGGATAGGTGTGCCAAGCTTGTGGCATCATATTCAAAAAGACTTGAGGCTGTAATTGCTGCCAAAGGTGCATCGACAAAGTATTGAGCAAAGGCTGTGAATACTTATGTACATGTGATTTCTCAATTTTTTTATTTTTAATAAATTTTCAAAAATCTCAAACTTTTTTCACGTTAATGTTATGGGGCGTTGTGTGTAGAATTATGAGGAAAAAAATGAATTTAATCCATTTTGGAATAAGGCTGTAAGATAACAAAATGTGGGAAAAGTGATGCGCTGTGAATACTTTCCAGATGCACTGTATGTATGACCACAGGAGTCAGGTTACACAGACAAAGTGAGACAAGCAGATTGAGAGAGAAGGCTCGCAGGCTCGCTGATCAACGTATATGACAATCACAATTGAGTGCTGAACAGAAACGAATTCGACGGATGCAGTATTCACAGGCTACCATGTCACACAGGCGTCAGGGTATGTATATGGAGAGATTCAATTATAAAATTGAAAAAGATTATTGCCTACATCCAAAAGTTACCATAGGAGAAATGGACATCATGTGTGAGTACTGCCAAGCACAGAGGGTTAAATTTGAATCACGTGGGATGTGTTGTTCAGACGGCAAGGTAAAATTAACACCTTTAAGTCATCCACCTGAACCGTTGTTGTCTCTTATTTCTGGTGCAAATCCACGTTCAACTCATTTTCTACAGAACATTACAAAATACAATTCATATTTTCAGATGACATCGTTTGGCACCACGGCTGCTACCGAGGATTCTGGCTTTACGCCGACATTTAAAATACGGGGGCAAATCTATCATAGAATTGGGTCATTAATGCCATTGCCTCATGAGAGCCACAAATTTTTCCCTTCCCTCCCTGGGTAATCTGCTAGTTATAATATAAAAGTCTTATTTCCTCTTAACTTTTATTGTTCTATTAGGTAGGCGAGTTGTGCTACCCATCTCAGACGGCTTTATATCTATGTAATCAATGTAGACGTTGAGAGTTAATGTTTGCAGTGCATCATGAAACACTGGTGTCTGTTATATGCCATTTGGTATGTGATTTGTAAAAGCAGTGTTAATGTTTGTGATGCACCATCTGTTGGAATGACAGAGACATAACATTCTGGTAGACACACAGACACATTCTTTTATTATGGATTTGTTATCAGGATGTTTCTTTGCATTTTTCTATTTTATTTCTCTAAATGTTTTTTCTGTTGCTCTTCTCTTGTTAGTTACTTTCTTGATTTTTTTCTCCTCTGCTTGTTTGTCCTATCTATCTATCTATCTATCTATCTATCTATCTATCTATCTATCTATCTATCTATCTATCTATCTATCTATCTATCTATCATTAAATTTATATCTATCTATCTATGCTATCCTGCCTACTATCTTGATGTGGCACTCTATCATAAACCTTCTCCAAATCAACAAACACCAAATGCAGGCCTTTCTATTCATTTTGTTCAATTTTCAATTTACGTTGTATATTTCCAAGGCCTAAGGGTTTCTTGTGAAAAGGTTAAAATAAACAAAGACATGAGGCGGACCTTGTGAAACAGGGACATTTATTATTCAGTGCATAGCTTTGTCTTTCATTTCGTTTTTTCAATCAACAGTTTCAAATTTGTGTTCATTTCAAAGCAAAATGCAGCCAATGTTTTTGTTTATAGCTGAACCACTTAATTTAATAAATCTTGCAGAACAGAGCACAATATTTAATAATAATATGTACTAATACTACTAGTTGTCATGAAATGCTACAGTACGTGCTATTCAGTTTCACTAATGTACTATACATTTGACATTTGCAGGTTTTATTTAAAAATTACTTTATTTTTAAAGGTCATTTATATTTCATAGTTGGACTTTTCCAAATGGCACATTTTAAAATTGCTTATTTTTTATTTCAAAAGGTCTCTTTTCCAGATGGTTTTGTCATCTGTCAATCAATCTTTTTTAATACAGCCATTGCAGTTTTTCCAAATTTAATGACCTATTTAAATATATCATTGCATTTTCATGTGATTATTTATTTTATAATTGTGTTTTTAATTGTTTCATTTCAGCACATTGGTGTACTATCTGCTCCTGCCAATTGAGATTACCAGTTAATTGAATATCCCTGACTCTAACAGTCCAATATTCTTTGTGAATCACAGATTTTAGTGGCACAGCAGTAGTTGGCTCAGGTGTTTGATGTCAGGTTTCTCTGACTTTCTGGAACCCAATGGAGCTGACTTATTAAATGACACTGTAATGGATGGCATAGAGAGACTGGCATTCTGGCCGGGACTGAACAAGGATCCTTACCCATTGTGGGAGGCCAGTATAATGGAAATACTGGAGAAGGTAATTCATTTGGGACATTTTCTTCCCCAAAACGTTAAGTGGCAACCTCCATGGGGTAAGATTCCCACGCGGCCCCCTGCAGGGTATGCTGCAACTTGTAGTCCCGTGATGTAACCCTGTGGGGTTCTGTGGGGGCTGCCAGGGGAAGCTGAAGGGATTAACAATCCCTGCTTTGTGGGACTTCTGATTGGCCTTGAAGTACTTTCATCGGGCTGTGTCCTGACACCGGAAGTACTCCTGAATCCAAGATAAAAGGAACAACCCTGCCACATCCGGGCAAGTTGGAGTCGGGTGGAAGTGGACAAAGCTCGCCTGGGAAGAGTGGAGGAAAGAAGAGAAAAAGAGAGAGAGAGAGAAGGAAAGGCTTGTGTGGTGGTTTTGTTTCTCCTTTGTTTAAAGCCTGTTGTGAAAGGTATTTATAAGATTGAACACTTTTATTCACACTGGGACTTGTGTCTGTGAGGTTGTGTCAGGGATTTGGAGTGCTGCAGCTCCCCCTGGTGGTTCACAACAGTTTAGCTAATGATGCATTGCAGAATACAGACAGTCTATTTGATAGCCTTATCTTGTGTTCTTCAATTTCAGAAAAGTTGTTCTACATCCTCAATAGGATCTGTGATCACTTGTTCACCTACCAGCGACCGGAACAGTCTGGTTTTTCGCCCAAGAAGTTTACCATCGACCACATCCTGGCACTGAGTGTTCTCATGGAGCGCAAACACAAATATCGGCAGAGTTTCGTTGCAGCCTGTATCGATTTTCGTAAACCATTCAATTTGATCGAGACTTTGCAGGATTCCCCCCAAAGTTGCTGGATGTCATGGCCAGCCTGTATTCTGGTACTGTGAGTGCTGTACAGAGTGGAGGCAGAACCTCTGCGTTCTTCCCAGTTGATTATGGAGTTCATCAGGGGTGTGTTCTGCTCCTACTCTCTTCAATGCTTGCATGGACTGGTTGTTGGGCAGGATCATGGGGTCCAGCGGCTGTAGGGCATCTGTTGGTGAAGAAAGATTCACTTGTCTTGACTTTGCTGACGATGTTATGATCTTCGTGGAGTCAATGGGAGCTCTGATCAGGGCACTCGAGAGACTGAGCGAGGAGTCTGTGTCTGATCCAGGCTTTTAATGACCTCTTGGGCACGGCCATCATCAGTGTGTCTGTCTGCGGAGAGAGTGTCGACCTCATCGAGAGGTTTACTTACCTCATCAGTGACAGTCGTGTCTCAGGTGACTCTTCCTATGAAGTCAGTAGACGGATTGGGAGAGCATGGGGGGTCATGAGGGCACTGGAAATTGGTGTGTGGTGCTCCTGATATCTCTGCAAAAGGACAAAGGTCCAAGTCTTTAGAATCCTGGTGCTCCTTGTCTTGCTATATGGTTGAGAGACATGGACGCTATCCAGTGATCTGAGATGAAGACTGGACTCCTGTGTCTCTTCTGAGAATCCTTGGGTATGGCTGGTTTGACCTTGAGTTGCTCATGGAATCCCGAATGAGGCACATCACCTGCATTGTGAGGGAGCATCAGTTACGTCACTACGGCCATGTGGTGAGATTCCCCCGAGGGTCATCAGGCTCATAAGATCCTCATTGTTAAAGACACAGCAACTGGATGGACACACTGACACTTATCCTTTAATTAAGGTGGATTGAACCAGAGAATGCAATGAGTCTATGGATTCTAAATAAAGAGCACTCAGATGTTACTCATTGTGATATGCAGACAGTTGGAGAACAGCAGGACGTGTTTGCCGGTCATTTTATTATCTTTTTCAAATACTGTTCACAAGAATAAGTCTCAATAGTTGTGTAATATCCTGGACGCCATCCCCTGCCTGCTTCTCTCTGTTTCCAGAACATATATGTATATACTGTATATGTGTATATATATATATATATATATATACTAGCAAAATACCCGCGCTTCGCAGCGGAGAAGTAGTGTGTTAAAGAAGCAATGAAAAAGAAAAAAGAAAAGGAAACATTTTGAAAATAACGTAACATGATTGTCAATGTAATTGTTTTGTCACTGTTGTG